>ML388629.1:668-21183 GCA_005239525.1 Nicotiana knightiana
TTTTCAAGTCTTGCACGTGGTCATCTTGTGTTCTGGACTTAATGATCACATCATCAACATACACTTCAATCTCTTTGTGCATCATGTCATGGAATATGGTAGTCATGGCCCTCATGTAAGTTGCCCCTACATTATTCAAACCGAATGGCATGACTCTATAACAACATGTTCCCCATGGAGTTGTGAAAGTGGTCTTTTCTGCATCTTCCTCATCCATCAGAATTTGGTGATACCCGGCATAACAATCCACAAAAGATTGGATCTCATGTTTAGCACAATTGTCGACAAGGATATGAATGTTGGGTAGAGGAAAGTTGTCTTTTGGACTTGCTTTGTTTAAATCCCTATAGTCAACACAGACTCTGATTTTCCCATCCTTCTTTGGGACTGGCACAACATTTGCTAACCATGTGGTATATCTGACGACCCTGATCACATTTGCATTTAGTTGCTTCGTGATTTCTTCTTTAATCCTATCACTCATGTCTGTCTTAAACTTCCTTTGTTTTTGCTGGATTGGTGGAAAATTAGGATATGTTGGAAGCTTATGAACCACTAAATCGGCACTCAAACCCGGCATGTCATCATATGACCAAGCAAATACATCTCTATACTCGAACAAAACTTGAATTATGGCATCTCTCATCTTTCGTTCAGTATGAATGCTTATTTTTGTTTCTCTGGTTTCTTCAGGACTTCCCAGGTTAATTGCCTCAGTTTCATTTAAGTTAGGCTTAGGCTTATTCTCAAATTGATCCAATTCCCTTTTTATTTCCTTAAAAGCCTCATATTCATCATACTCAACTTCTTGATTCATTATTTCGAGATTAGACAGCTTTTTAAGACCGGGGCATGAATTCCGCGTGCATGTCATGTTTTTAAAGCCAGCATTAACGAAACTGAAAATGATAAGAAATTAACAAACAATTAGGGAAATGAAAAGACAGAATTTGACTATGAAATTGGAACTTCATTTCATTGAATTTGAAAGGATAGAAGGATTAACATCAAAGCAAAGCAATTAAACTAAAATATCTGGATTACAACCCTTAAAATAATCCAAATACAGAAAAAGCAACAAAACAGACTACCAAGACTCCTTCCTGATGGGAAGAGGAGTTGCTTCCCAGTTGTTGAGCGAGGTATCTGGACCAATGAGCTGAACACTTGCACGGCTAGGGCCCTCGCCAACTTGAACCATATTGATCTCATAGAACATCTCCTTGAGACCCTGGCAGACTTCATCAACGTCATCCTGAGTAGAAAGATTTTGGACTTCTTCAAAATGCGGCTTGCCAAAAGAGTAGGCAATGTGAGGGATTGGTTTGGACAAATTCCAACCATTCTTTTTGCGGGCCTTGGCTCTGTCTATGTCAGCCGACGTTGGTCTAAAACCCAAACCGAAGGTATCTTTATTCAAACATGGAGCAATAGGGTTCACAATTCCCGCAGAGAGGATCCTAATCCTTTTCCTGGTTCATAACCGTTCCTTAACATCAGCGAAGCTACCATCATAGATGTGGCTGACAGATGGGGATGCTGAATTGGTTTTCCTTCTTCCACTTGGTCCACTTCAATCACCTCAAATGCTTGATATATGAGGGATTCACTTCCTTCCTTGGCCTCGATACATGGAATGGACGGGTCTTTATAGACTGATGAGTCGTCTTCCCCATGAACAACAATTTCTTGCCTATCATACTCGAATTTGACCATTTGATGTAGGGTGGAAGGTACAGCTCTAGCAGTATGGATCCACGGCCTTCCCAGCAGAAAATTATAGGAAGTTTTCATATCCAACACTTGAAAGACAATGTTAAAATCAACTGGGCCGATTGTCATGGTGAGTTCGATTTCCCCAATAGTGTCTCTTCTTGAACCATCAAAAGCTCTGATGCTGACAGTACTAGTTCGGATTCTGTTAGTGTCAATGTTCAGCTCCCGTAGAGTAGAAAGAGGGCATACATCTACACTTGAACCTCCGTCAATCATGACTCCTTTCACGTAATGCCCTTCACATTTGACCGTAAGATGCAAAGCTCTATTGTGCCCAGCCCCTTCCTCAGGCAAATCATCATCGCTGAAAGAAATCTTATTCACTTCAAAGAATCTTTCAGCCATTTTTTCTAGCTGATTCACCGTTGTCTTTTCTGAGACATATGCTTCGTTCAGAGTTTTGATCAACACACGGCGATGTTCTTCTGAGTGCAAAAGCAGAGATAACAAAGAAATCTGAGCAGGGGTTTTCCTTAGTTGGTCAATGATTGAGTAGTCCTGCATTTTCATCTTCTTAAGGAATTCCTCCGCTTCTTTTTCTGCAACTGGTTCTTTCACTGGCAAGTGACTTTCCCTGGCTTGCTTAGCTTTTCTCAATTCCTCTGGTGAATAGCACCTTCCAGAGCGGGTCAAGCCCCCCATTTCATCTGTTTCTTCAACTATCTCCTTTCCTTTGTATGTCATGACAGTTTTGTTATAATTCCAGGGAATAGTTTTTGTGTTTTTCACTGGGAGTTGAGTAACAGGTCGGATCACAACTGGCTCTGTTATTCTGAAAGTATTATTCGGAACGATCTTTTGAATGCCCCTGGGGATGTAAAGTTTTGGCCCACCCAATTGAACCTCAACCTTTTTTGTGCATCTAGGAACATAGAGAATTGTTTTTCCAGAATCTGCCAAATTCAAACTTGAACTCGCACCTTTCACAATCAACGGTGCCAAATGCGGCGGGCTTACTGTCACTTTTGGTTCTTGTGCTATGGTTCCAACAGCCATCTCTGTCTTTCCAGATTGCTTATAATCCCGATCATCACAAATCATCCCAATAAAATGTGTATTATCATGAGTTGGGAGCGGATTGTTTGTGATATTAGGAGTATCCTCATTGTTTGTTACCACAATTGCCTTTGCTTCAATCAAATTTTCAACGACTTTCTTTAATGTCCAACAATTTTCGGTACTATGACCCTGGGTGTTAGAGTGATACTCACATCTTGCATTTGAGTCAAAACCTTTTGAATTTGGATTCACATAACGCGGCATGACAGGTTCAATCAGCTTCAACTGCATCAACTTTCGAAATAGGCTCGTATACGATTCTCCAATTGGGGTGAACTCTTTCTTTGGCTCCTCCTCTCTCACATATCCTTGTCGGGGACGAGGATTATATGATGCCTGAAAATTTGGGCGAAGTTGACGGGAGCCTTGTGGGATCGGTGCCCGCCATTGCTGGTGATTGGGAGGCCTAGCATAAGCCTGAGCATTAAACACTGTGTATTGTTGTGAAGGAACTGAGTATCGGGGACCCTGAGGTTGATAGTAATGTTGAGGAGGATTGGATTGTCCTTGTTGGAACTGCACATAAGAAGGAATTACCTCTCTTTGAACTCCTCTGAACCCAGATGCCATCATGGATCCTTCCTCTTTCTTTTTCCGGTTTCCGAAACTGCCTGACCCGCTTTGAATTGCTTGCGTGGTCGCCTTAAGGGCTGCTTGACTCACAATTTTGCCCGATTTCATGCCATTCTCAACTATTTCACCAATCTTAATCGCCTCAGCGAAAGGTTTACCAATGGCGGCCAACATGTAGTGGAGGTAATCAGGATCCTGAGCTTGGAGAAAATAGTCAATCATTTCTGCCTCTTTCATCGGGGGTTTGACCCTAGCAGCTTGCTCTCTCCACTTGATTGCATATTCTCTGAAGCTTTCTGTTGATTTCTTCTTTATGTTGACGAGAGAGGAACGGTCTGGCACTATATCAATATTGTATTGAAACTGTTGGACAAAATCTTGAGCCATTTCATTCCACACATGCCAGTGAGATATGTCTCGATCTATGAACCATTCTGAAGCAATTCCAGTCAAACTTTCCCCGAAATAAGCCGTGAGTAATTCTTCTTTGCTTCCTGCTCCCCTTAATTGGTTACAATACCTCTTCAAATGGGCGATGGGATCACCATGCCCGTCATACTTGTCAAACTTGGGGGTCTTGAAATCGGGTGGCAAATGGACATGATGGAACATGCATATATCGTTAAATGACACACCCTTGTGGCCTCCCAAACCCTGTATGTTTCTCATGGTTTGTTCCAAACTCTTCATNATCTTGAACCTTGAAAGTGAGTTCTGGAGAGTAATGTTGAGCATCACGAGCATTCAGTTGCGAATCATTGTTGGACTTTTGAGCAAGAGCTGGTTGAGGAACAGTGAAAGTAGGGACAATGGTACAATATGTGGGTCATTTCTGAGGGGTGCGATTGGAGGACGTGGAATGGAAGTACTGGGATAGTTGGAAGGTTAATGCTTGGACTGAATCCAGGTTGATACAATGGGTTACTTGTTAGGGAGATGGGCACTTGATTTGCAACTGACATATTACAAAGATTATCTCCCTATGGGTAGTGGAGGCGGTGTCTGTCCATTCGCCCAGGCTTGGTACGTCTCTGCCAATTGTTTCTTCAACACTCTTACTTCTTCAACCAATCCCGAACTTTGTTCGACCAATTGTCTGTGGACATCATCATTATCTGACTCGTTCTCACTGTTGTTTGCCATGCTACTTTTCCCTTTTGATCTCGTGTTGTAAGGGTGAGTTGCCAGTTTAAACCACAAACCAACCACCTCTGTTTAACTATATCTTTAGAGATGACAAACAACAAACATGTTAGAGTTAGGCATTTTGCAGATATTAATCACACATTGTATGGCATGCACTTGATGCCATTTTCATTTCTAAATGAGTTTGGAAAGGCTTCATGTTTCATCCTGGCTTATTGGGTTATTGGTTTAATTTTCATATCGAATTTTAGCGCTCTCTTTTGTTTTCTTTCTTATTTATTATAATTCAATTTTTTTTTTTAAAAAAAATGGGGTTGAACCTGATGAAGGTTGCCTACGTATCTCACATCCAGTGAGAATCAAACCTGCGTAGTTCGGTTAAAATAAATTTTAAAAAAAATATTTTGAAAATTGTGCTTTTACATACTAGAACCCTTCAAAATTTTATTTTATTTTTTTAAATATTTTATGAAAACTTGGAGGAAATTTTCTCTTTCTCTCTCATCTGTTTAATCGATCTATCCTAAAGCCGGTCAACATTTGAATGAAGCCTACCAAATAATGTTACATATAGCACATAAATATGAACATGTTGGTCCGAAAAATAGGTACTTGTCCTAGACGGGCCCGGCCCCTGTGCCGAGTCCCACTAAGTCCAATGCACATCATGCAAATAAAGCGTAGCCTACTAGGAAAATTCATTGCTCGTGTCTTGTTCTTCTAAGTTTTCAAATCCTAAAGGAGATGGTATCTAGACCTTGCTTACCCGGGTGGACAACCCGGGCCGAGGAGCGTCAAGCGTCACCAGTAGTAGAACAACACTGGCTAGCTGACAGCTCTCCCGCCTAAACATGTGTGACTAAATCTTTCACCAGAAGCTGGTAGGCTAACTGGCTTTATCTCAAGACAGAAATTTTGTGATGCTGGTAGGCAAACACAACATAACTACCTATCAGAAGACTCAGAGGGGTGCGAGAGAGGATACAGTTTATATCACAGTTCAAATAAATATTAAAGCGGTAAATAAGCGACAAATAGCACATTAGGCTTCCAAACACAATAATATCCGAAACATGATAAAAGCCAAACAAGAATCAATGCACAAAGCTCGAATTCTTATTAGTTGTCCCCAGCAGAGTCGCCAGAGCTGTCACGCCTATTTTTTGCCACACAACCCTATTACGAGGTTGAGTTAGAAGAGTTTTTCCAATCAAAGTGACGTTTTGAAAAGGGATTATTTACTATTTGGAGTCGTCACTTGGAAGTTTTGGTGTTCCAAGCCACCTTTTATTTGAATCCCCTTTCAAACGGAAGGTTTGACTCTTATTTCATTGTCTACGAAAATAGAAGACTGAGTAAGGAATTTTGTTGACCGAGGGGAAGGTGTAAGGCACCCCTCGAGTCCCGTGGTTCTAGCACGGTTGCTTTATTGACTCATGTAAGGCTTAAATTAATTTTATTCTTGTATTTTATTGATCATGGCTTATTTATTACCGCTTAATTAATTATTATATTTTATTAATTGTGTTTACCAAGATGCGGAACGCACACAAGGTACTTCTTTGAAATTAAATATTAAACCAAGGAACGGAATATACACATGGTTATAACATAATTATTTTAAAGCTAAAGGCATCGAGACGTGGAATGCGCACATGATCCTTTTATTGTTTAAGCATATCAACCCGAGGTTCGGGTATGAACACATGGGCTAATATATAAAGTGCGTCTAAAGATTTTCCAACGTATTTATGAGTTAACTTAATTTATGAATTAAATATAAGGCCATAAGTTATGGACTAGTTACAACGAATAAACTTATCTTTTTAATTTTTTATAACTAACGCTAATTAACAGTAAAGGAAAAGATTGATAATGGAGTGAAAACTAACCATTTAAAGGATTGTAAAATTATTAAAAAGTCAACTAAAANATTAAATAAAATCTACTAAGTGTAAGATAAAAGTTTAAAACATCAATATTAGGCCTAAAAGGAATATTTCTACTAAAATAGTATAATATTTGAGTGTGGTCAAAAATTAATTGTTCACACTTTAAATTTCAGCCTTACAATTTTCATCAAAAATTCATTTCTCGAGCTAGGGACCTCAGAATTTGATTCCGGGCATACGCCCCAAGTCCCATATTTTACTACCGACCTTCCGGAACCGTCGGAACATGGATCCGAGTCCATTTACTCAAAATGTTGAGCAAATTCAACTAAAAGTTATTTTAAATCTCAAAAATATTATTTCAAAAATTTCCACATAAAGGCTTTCCGGATTTACGCTCGGACTACGGACGCAAATCGAGGTGAATAAAAATGAGGCTTTTAAGGCTAACGAGCCCGGAATAGGGTCTTAATTCACAAGATGATCCTTTGGGTCATCACAATCTCCACCTCTAAAACAAATGTTCGCCCTCGAACGGACATAGAAAAGTACCTGAACTGGCGAACAAGTGAGGATATCTATTGTGCATGTCCGACTCGGAATCCCAAGTAGCTTCCTCAACAGGATGACCTCTCTACTGCACTCGAACTGAAGAGTAACTCTTTGACCTCAACTGACAAACCTGGCGATCTAGAATGGCTACCGGCTCCTCCTCATAAGTCACATCCTTGTCCAATTGGACAGAGCTGAAATCTAACACGTGGGACGGGTCACCATGATATTTCTGGAGCATAGACACATGGAATACTGGATGAACTGAGGATAACCCTGGAGGCAATGCAAGTCTGTAAGCTACTTCCCCCACTCTCTCGAGGATCTCAAATGACCCGATATACCTAGGGCTCAACTTGCCCTTCTTCCCAAATCTCATAACACACTTCATGGGCGATACACGAAGTAGTACCCTCTCTCCGACCATGAATGCCACATCACGAACTATAGGGTCGGCATAACTCTTTTGCCTAGACTGAGCAGTACGAAGTCGATCCTGTATAATCTTGACCTTGTCCAAGGCCTCCTAAACTAAGTCTGTACCCAACAACCGAGCCTCTCCCGGCTCAAACCATCCAACTAGCGACCTGCACCGTCTACTAATGCCTTATAGGGAGCCATCTGGATGCTCGACTGGTAGTTTTTGTTGTAGGCAAACTCCACTAAAGGCAAGAATTGATCCCTAGAATCTCCAAAGTCAATAACACAGGCGTGGAGCATATCCTCCAAGATCTTAATAGTACGCTCGGACTGCCCGTCCATCTGAGGATGGAATGTTATGCTCACGTTGTACTGCCCTCCGAAAGTGCGAGGTAAACTGCATACCTCGATCAGAAATGATAGACACGGGCACATCGTGAAGTCGAACGATCTCCCGTATATAAATCTCTGTCAATCGCTCTGAAGAGTAAGTACTTGCCACAGGAATGAAGTGCGCTGACTTAGTCAGCCTATCCATAATAACCCACACGGAGTCAAACTTCCTCTAAGTCCGTGGGAGTTCAACAACGAAGTCCATGGTGATACGCTCTCACTTCCACTCAGGAATCTCCATCTACTGAAGCAACCCACCAGAATCTCTGATGCTTATACTTCACATGCTGACAATTCAAGCACCCGAGCCATGTAAGCAACAATATCCTTCTCCACCAATAATGTTGTCATAGGTCCTGGTACATCTTGGCAACACTCGGGTGAATATAATACTGGGAACTGTGAGCCTACTCAAGGATCAACTCACGAAGCCCATCAACATTAGGCACACATACTCGACCCTGCATCCTCAAAACACTCTGTAACCTGCTTGGCACCACCGTGTCGAACTGTGTCCCTAAGGACCATTAAGGGAGGGTCATCATACTGCCGATCTCTGATACAATCAAACAAGGAAGACCAAGTGACTGTACAAGATAGAAGACGGCTGAGCTCTGAAATATCCAACCTCACAAACTGATTGGCCAAGGTCTGAATATCTGAAGCTAGCGGCCTCTCACCGACTGGAATGAAAGCAAGGCTGCCCATACTCACCGCCTTCCTACTCAATGCATCGGCCACCATATTGGACTTCCACGGATGGTACAATATAGTGACATCATAGTCTTTCAATAGCTCACACGGCACGCCATAAAGATAGTGCCTCCAATTCTTCAACGCGTGAACAATGGCTGCCAACTCTAGGTCATGGACAGGATAATTCTTCTCATGTTCCTTCAACTGCCGAGACGCATATGCAATCACCCTGCCCTCTTGCATCAATACCGCTCCTAGCCCCACATGGGAGGCATCATAATATACCGTGAAAGATCCTGAACCGATGGCAATAGCAACACCGGTGCTGAAGTCAAGGTTGTCTTGAGCTTTTGAAAACTCCCCTCGGGGCTACAATGGTGAAAACCCCTCCACAAACCGACGGTAGTAACCCGCCAAACCCAAGAAGCTCCTGATCTCTGTGGCAGAAGTGGGTCTAGGCCAGCTCTTCACTGCCTCAATCTTATTAGGATCTAATTGAATACCCTCTGCTGATACAATGTGACCCAAGAAAGCTACTGAATCCAACCAAAACTCGCACTTCGAAAATTTAGCATACAACTGACGATCCCTCAAGTCTGGAGCGCTATCCGGAGGAGTTGCTCATGCTCCTCCCGACTGCGGGAGTATATCAAAATGTCATCAATGAACACAATCACAAAGGAATCCAGATAAGGCTTGAACACCTGATTCATCAAGTCCATAAATGTTGTGGGGGCATTGGTCAAGCCAAAAGACATCACCAGAAATTCATAATGCCCATACCTCGTCCGAAAGGCTGTCTTAGGGACATCGGATGCCCTAATCTTCAACTGATGGTAGCCCGATCTCAAATCGATCTTTGAAAACACCTTAGCACCCTGAAGCTGATCAAACAAATCATCAATTCTCAGCAACGGATACTTATTCTTGATAGTCACTTTGTTCAACTGCCGGTAATCTATACACATCCTCATCCACCTATCCGTCTTCTTCACGAACAAAACTGGCAAACCCCAAGGCGAGACACTAGGTCTAATGAAGCCTTTATCAAGCAAATCTTGCAACTGTTCCTTCAATTCTTTCAACTCTGGTTGGGCCATCCGATATGGAGGAATAGAAATGGGTTGAGTGCCCGGAGCCACATCAATGCAAAAATCAATATCCCTGTCGGGTGGCATCCCCGGCAGGTCTACAGGAAACACCTCGAGAAACTCACGGACCACAGGCACCGCATCTATAGAAGAAACCTCGGCACCAGAATCGTGGACATGAGCCAAATAGGACAAACACCCCTTCTTGACCATACGTTGAGCCTTCATATAAGAAATAGCCCTGCTGTAGGAATGACCAGGAGTCCCTCTCCACTCTAATCGAGGTAACCCCGGCAAGGCTAAGGTCACTGTCTTGGCGTGATAGTCCAAGATAGCATAGTAAGGTAACAGCCAATTCATGCCCAATATGAAATCAACCATATCAAGGAGAAAGGTCTACACTGGTCTCAAGGCCCCCAATGACAACCACACACGAGCAATATACATGATCTACGATAATAGCATCCCCCACGGGCGTGGATACATATACAAGGACGCTCAGAGAATCACGGGGCACAACCAAATACAAAGCAAAATAAGATGACACATAAGAGTAAGTAAACCCCGGATCAAACAGAACTGAAGCATCTCTATAGCTAACTGAAACAGTACCTGTGATAACAGCATGGAAGGACTCCACCTCGGGTCTGGCTGGGAATGCATAACATCGGGGTTAGGCCCTACCACCCTGAACCATGTCTCTAGGACGACCTCTTATAGGCGGACATCCACCTCTAGCGGGATGGCCTCCACCTCTAACAATCTGGCACCCACCTCTGGCTACCTGACCCCTACCTCTAGCTGGATGGGCAGGTGGTGCAGCAGCTGGTGCCGAAACCATGGCACGAGAACTTTAGTACTGAGGCTGAACACCTGACAATCTCTGACAGGCTCTCCCAATATGCCCATTGTCACCACACTCAAAGCATATATCCTGATATTGTGGATGTGAAAACTGAGACTGATCCTGACCAGCCGGCTGACCACGATAATAACTCTGAAGAGGAGGTGCTTTGATAAGAGCTGGTGGTGCACTATAGGCTGGCTGAGTAGAAGAAGGCACGTAAGAACCACGACTCCCAGATGCACTGTGAGATACCTGAAGTGCTAAATGAAATAGCCTAGGAGGATGGCCTCTACCAAAAACACCCCTACCTCCACATGAGGCGCCGCTGAAGACACCGGAATGACGAGGTCTCTTATCTGACCCCTGACCTCCCAATCCAAGAACCATCTCCACTCACCGGGCCACATTGGCCGCATCCTGGAAAGTGATCTCGCTCCATGTCTCCTTAGACATCTACAATCTGATAGGCTGAGCAAGACCCTCAATAAATCTCCTTACCCTCTCTTTGTCTCAGAGGGTAGCAAAAGAGTAGCATGACAGGCCAAATCCATGAAATGAGTCTCATATTGGGTGACAGTCATATTGCCCTGCTGAAGATGCTTGAACTGACGGCGACGCTCCTCTCTAGTAGTGATAGGAAGAAACTTCTCCAAAAAGAGGTGTGAGAACTGATCCCAAGTAAGAGCAGGCGACCCAGCTGTTCTAGTCAATAGATAATCCCTCCACCATTTCTTGGCGAAACCCGTCATCTGAAAAGTAGCAAAGTCGACCCCATTGGTCTCCAAAATACCCATGTTCTGAAGAACCTCGTGATAGCTATCAAGGTACTCCTAGGGGTCCTCTGAAGTGGCACCGCTTAAATGAATAGGGAAGAGCTTGATAAACCGTCCAATCTCCATAAAGCATCGGAGGACATAGTTGTCCCATCAATGAGTAGTGCTACAGCAGTTGGCTGAACTACCCCAACTGGATGGGCTACTGAGGTCTGAATCTGAGGAGTAATCTGCTCCAGAGTATGGGTAGAAGGAGTCTGGACTCCTCCTCCAGCCTGCGATACGGTTGCTACCCCGAGGAGTGCACCAATCTGGGATACACTCTCCATAAGGCCTACTAGTCGGTCCAAGGCATCCCGAAGCACTAGGGTAGAAATAAACCCCTCTGGGACCTGAGTTGGTCCCGCCGGAACGGTCTGGGCTGGAGCCTCTCCACCGAGCTTTATCTGAGGCCACGCAGCTAGAGCTGCTGCCTGAGCACTAGACTGAGTCCTGCCCCTACCTCGGCCTCTGGCATAGCCTCGGCCTCTACCCCTCGTAGGGCTGCTGCTGGAGGATCCGATTGTTGGTCAGTGGAAGAAGCGGTACGTGTTCTCGCCATCTGCGGGAGAATAAGAATAGAAGAGTTCAATCAGTATTGGGATAACATGAATCGCACGACAGAGTTGAATAAAAGTGAACTTATTCCTAACTTTATAGCCTTTGGGAGATAAGTACAGACGTCTCTGTACCGATCCCTCAGACTCTATTAAGCTTGTCCGTGAATTTGTGAGGCCTAGGAAACCTAGTGCTCTGATACCAACTTGTCACAACCCAAATTCCCAACCATTGGGATCGTGATGGCACATAACATCATACTCATTAGGCAAACCAATGTTAGAATTTAGATAACCGTTTTCTTTCAAAAAATTAATTGAATGTAAGTAAACAGTTCAAATCAGGTGACAACAATTGCGGAATTTAAATAAATATTTTTTAACCTTGAAGCTATTACTACCACTCAGAACTGGTGTCACGATCCACAAACGTTCTATGAATAGATACAAATATTGGTCTGAAAGAAAAGTACTTCTGTCTCGAAAGAAAATAAAACAGAAACTGTAGAACATAGAAGGGGACGCCAGGGCCTGCGGACGCATGCATGACTACCTTGGGTCTCCTGAATGAATGCCTGCAACCGACTTCTCAATCAGCCACAGTCAGCTCCAAAATCTGCACAGAAAGTGCAGAGTGCAGTATCAGTACAACTGACCCCATGTACTGGTAAGTGCCGAGCCTAACCTCGACGAGATAGTGACGAGGCTACAATGGGGATTTTATAATATAACCTACATACAGTTTATAATAAAGCAAAAAGGAAGTACGAAACGAAGTGGAACAATATCTTGCAGTAAAAAAAATACGGAACCCAGCTAGCTTGCCAGTACTCAGCTACAACCAATCCTTAAGAGAGTTTCAATGTTATAGAATAAAATCACAGTAGAATCAGAATACATAAACAACAAAAATGATGTGGCGCACATCCTGATCCCCCCATATAATCAGAAATGACATGAACATTCACCCTTATTACTCCTGTTGCGGCGTGCAACCCGATCCAACCAGTCCACCTTTATTACTCCTCAATATATATCACCCCTATTCCTCATGTTGCGGCATGCAACCTGATCCCACTTGTCCACCCTTATCACTCCTTGTTGTGGCGCGCAACCCGCTCCCACCAGACAATCATCAGTCACACAATAAGAACAATTGTTTCACAATCTAGCTCAAAACCCTCCACAACATTTATGCCTCAAACCAATGTAAACGAAAAACTATTCAATTATGAAACTTCACCAATTAATACTACACAGCGAGACCAACCGAAATATACCATGAAACACCGACAAACCAGCTTAAACCAATAGTGTATCGCAATGAAACTACGGAACAACTAATACTTCCAAATACGAAACAACATTTAACAAGAAGAAATTAAACATGAAAGTACCAATAAGCACGTAACAATTAAGGCAGGAAAAATAATATATATTGGGAATGAGGAAGGGAAAATGCTAAATAGATAATTTGGGGGCGCATAGGTACTCTTCACCTCATCTATACGCCACACACATGAATTTTCATGTAGCAAATAAGTCGGGGATCCTAATCCCTCAAGTCGAAGTTAGATTACCTCAACTTCGCAGGCTACTCACTGCTCAAGTACCGCTTTTCCTTTAGAATTCACCTCCAACCCACTCGTATCTAGTCAAAATTAGTTCGATATCATCAATTATTGCTAAAGGAATCAACTTTAATGCATAATTATATTTTTCCTAAGTTTTCCCAACAAAAGTCAAAAACCGACCCCAAGCCCGCTTGGTCCAAACTCGAGGTTCGGACCAAAATCCATTTACCCATTATCCCCCGAGCCCATATATACAATTGGTTTTGGAATCCGACCTCAATTCGAGGTCTAAATTCCCAAAATTTGAAATTCCTAAGTTCTACCCAAAAATCCCTAATTCCGCTATGAAAATCCTAGGTTCTAGGTTGAAATCTTGTTAAAAGATGTAAGAGATTGAAAGAAAATAGTTAGGAATCACTTACCTATGATTTGGGGAAGATTTGGTCTTTGGAAAATCGCCTCTTGAGGTCTAGGTTTTGAAAAATTGAAGAATGAACAAAAAATCCCGTCTAAGTCCAAAGTTATCAGCTGCGGATGTCGCATTTGCGACCTAAGCTTCGCAATTGCGAAGCTCGCAAATGCGAAGGTACCATCGAATATGCGAAGTCCTTCACTTCCCTGCTGACTTCGCAAATGAGAAGGATATGTCGCATTTGCGACACTTGGGCCATCACAATTGCGGATGAAAGTTCGCATTTGCGAACAATGCTTTCCCCAGACCCCCTTCGCAATTGCGAAGATAATCTCGCAATTGCGAGAACATGCTGGCCCAGGCCTTCTTCACAATTGCGATAAAGACCTCGCAATTGCTAAGCCTGCGTAGTTCGCATTTGCAAGCCTGATCTCACAATTGCGAGATCAGAGGCCTGCAACAGGTAGTCTACACCAGCAAAGTTTTTCCTAAGTCCTAAACACCACGTAGCCTCCCCGAAACTCACCCGAGCCCTCGGGGATCCAAACCAAATATGCACACAAGTCTAAAAGCATCATACGGATTTGCTCATGCGATCAAATCACCAAAATAACACCTAAAACTACGGATTTAGCATCAAAACTCATGAATTTCTCAAGAACACTTCAAAATTACTATATTCTCAACCGGACGTCTGAATTACGTCAAATAAACTCTGATTTCTACCAAGAACCTTCGATCACAAGAAAAGGTAAAACTAATTCACAAGAATAACCACAATAAGGAATACTAGGCATAATACAAACAACTCACAAGGAAGAAAGTAACATGTAACAATAGTTCCACAATGTACGGTTCAACAACAAGTACTAACACGAGTCCAATAATTCCAAATAAGGGCAAGTCCACTAAGGCATAGAACCTCTAAGCTTCCTTTTAAGTTTGGACAATTACGGGAGAGATACAACCAATTCAACTAAAGGTAGGCAGCGAGAAGATCAACATAACCTCAATTAAGGGAGAACATATACAAAAATGGATAACTACGACTTCAATTAGAGATAAGCAACTAGGGGGAAGGTGACATGGCAATGGAAGAGACAACAATTCCCAATAAGGCACATATAAATCAAATATCAATAAGAGTGGACCATGAAGTAATAAATCCTAATTAAGCAGGTAAAGGTGAAACTGGTAATTAAGGAATGAAATCATATGAGTACAACTGCATATTTAATGAATACAAGAACCTAGGAACCCTAAAAGGCCAATTTCCACAACATAAGTCCGAGCACGTACTCGTCACCTCACGTACACGGACTATAATAAATATAGAAGACTCAATTCCTATGGGATAGTTCTCCCACACAAGGTTAGGCAAGATACCTACCTCAAAGAAGACAAATCGGTACTCTAAAATGAACTTCTGGGGTCAAAAAGACCTCTGGACGGCCCAAATCTAACCAAAATAACTTCAAAGCACAAAAAACTTAGAAGAAACTACTCCGGATCATAAAGTATCAATCTTTATAAAAATTTAAAAATCGATCCCAAAAAGTTGACCCCAGAGCCCGCACCTCAGAACCCGAAAAATTTCACAAAACACGAACACCCATTCCGATACAAGTTCAACCATATTAAAATTATCAAATTCTGATACCATTTTGTCCCTCAAATCATGATTTTTCATTTTGAAAACTTTCTTCAAAAACCAACATTTTCCTCAACTCAAAACACAAATTAAAAGATAGAAATGAATATAAAATCATGGAATATATTGAATACTAGGTGAAGAACACTTACCCGATCAATTTGCAACTCAAAAAGAAGCTCCTAAAACTGAAGTCCAAAACTCATAAATATGAAGAAAATGGCCAAACCCTCGATTTAAAGGATTCTGCCAAGACTTTCCCATCTGCGGACAAGAAATCGCACCTGTGGAACCGCATTTGCGAGAAAGAGTCTGCATCTGCGAACTCAGCTAACCAAGACAGGGACCGCATCTGTGGATTTACAGTCGCACCAGCAGCACTGCATAAGCTAAAGAGGAAGTCGCAGAAGCGAGATTCTTCGCAGGTGTGATCGATGGACCACAAAAGCGGTCTTCGCACCTGCGTGCCAGCCTCCGCAGAAGCGAGCAAGATCCTAGGAATTCATGACCGCAGAAGCGGAGCCGCACCTGCGTTCCAAAGTGTCGCAGGTGCGAAACACCAGAAACAGACCTGCGCAAAACTATGAAAAACATCCAAAACTCGATCGGAACACGCCCAGGGCCCCCGGGACCCCAGCCAAGCATACCAACAAGTTCTATAACCTAACATGGACTCGCTTGGGGCCTCGAATCACATCAAACAACGACAAAACTATGAATTGCACCATGAATCGAATTTATGAACTTTCCAATCTTCCAACTTCTAAAACTCGTGTTGAAACCTATCATACCAACCCCGAATGATGTCAAATTTTGCAGACAAGTCCCAAATAACATAACGGAGTTGTTCCAACTCTCGGAATCACATTCCGACCCCGATATCACCACAGTCAACTATTGGTCAACCACTCCATTTTTCACACTTCAACTTTTGTTGAAATGCTTTAAATCACCCTACGAACCTCCAAAACCAAATCCGGGTGGGCGCATGCCTAAGTCCAAAATCTGCATACGAAGCTTCTCAAGAACAAATACCGCCGAGCGGGACTTAAATTCTCAAAATGACCGGTCGGGTCGTTATATTATCCCCCTCTTAAATAAATGTTCATCCTAAAACGTGCCAAGAATCTCCTCGAAGTCTTCAAATCACTGAATTCACACCTCCAACATACACCCGGGGGTGATCTCATGTTGCCCCAATCCACATAAGCCTGACGACACCATCCTAACTGTAATTTAGCTTTTCTACCAACACCGATAAGCCTCTGAGTCAAAATTCTCACATTCCCTTCATTTCCAAAAGACCCGATTCTAAATCCATACCCAGTATCAGTCTCCACCAGCTGCAAAAACTCATGCTTACCCCCACAAGGTACAACCACACAACATAACACACCACACATCGGCCCATAATAACACATTTTATCACAATAGATGCACGTAAGAAAAACCAACACCGGCAATTAGCCTCATATCCGATAAGAACCCGTTTCAAATATCCACATCACCGACGATGATGCAAGAACCACAAAGACCTCATAACTACACACCCGAATCAACAACTTGCAACTAACACCACCGGGCACACACCCCGGAAGCTAAAAACTCAAGAAGCACAGAACGAAAATGACGGAATATGAAAAGAGAAACACACAAAGAAAATATCAAACAAGCCCGAAAAGCACAACTCTCTATCAGAACCATACTACGAATCAATTTAAATAGGAAAATCAAAGTACATGAACTATCATAAGGATCTCATCCTGGTATAACTCTCACCGCGGCTCGAAGCCCGGCTCAACGTGTCAAATTACATTAAATCATGAGGGTCTCACCCTCAACTCCAAATCACATGTCAAATATACATCACACTAATCAAAATCTTCCACTAACCCAGTTCTGCCAATAAAATAACAACACTTATTGAATTCTCACCCCTATAGAGTACCAAATCACAAACTGTAACCAAGAATACTCAGGAATCACACCAAAACCTACCATAATGAAAAATAGGGACTCACTTCTAGTATCACCACTCTCAATGATGGTTAAAAACAATGATAGATACGGCTACCACTCATAGAACCTCCCAATAGGGGCAAACACATAAATAGAGTGCAAATCATGAAATTCACCCACAAATGAAACAACAAATAAGGGAACTCGTCCCCATATGCAGAACATAAAAAGAATATGAATAGTGCCCCTCTATAACAAATCAAAAACATACATATATGACATCATCTGGCACAACGGCCTCCAGCCTACTATATGAAACACATCAACGGGTCGGGTCTCTCCCTTTTAGGCGCCCTCTACTCGCATGAATACCTCGTTGTGACATATCTGCCCGGAGTCTAGGATAATATCTCACCATGTGGATAGTATCTCCTCACTCAAAGCAACCTCTCTACTAATGTGGTTGTGGAAATTGTGTCGTACGAGTTCCCTGAGACCCATGAGCACCTGAAACACTGGGCGAAGCCGAAAGTGCAAACTGAACTGGCTGACCCACAAAACCTCTACCATGTCGTACCCTGCTTCCAAAATAAGAATTAGTAGATCTCTCCGGACTACGAGGCCTCCTAACCTCGCATGTCCTCTCTCTCATATCCCTGCCTGACCTCTCGCTCCTGATCCCACATGCCCTCTACTCGGCGAGCGATCCCTATCACCTGTTGAAATGAAACATCCGAATCTAACTCCCGAGCCATGCTGAACCGAATATCATGTCTGAGCCCCTCAATGAATCTACGGACACGCTCTCTAAATATAGCGACCAAAGCAGGTGCATGTATGGCCAAATCACTGAATCTGACGGCATACTCTGATACTAACATAGTGCCCTGGCGCAACTGCTCCAACTCTGCACGCCATGCATCTCGAAGGGACTAAGGTACAAACTCTCTCAGGAACATCTCTGAAAACTGGACCCATGTGAGTGAAGCTGACTCGTCTGGACTACCCAACTCGTATGCTCGCCACCACTAATAAGCCGCTCCCCTGAGCTGAAATGTAACATAAGCAACCCCACTCGTCTCCACAATATCCATAGTATGAAGAATGCGATGACACTCCTCCGGGAAACCCTGGGCATTATCTGTCGCCAATCCACTGAAGGTAGGAGGATGGTACTTCTTGTACCTCTCAAGTCTAAGATGTTCTTCCTCAGATGTTGATTTCCTAACCATAGGCTGAACAGGAACCACAGGTTGTGTCGCCATGACACCTGGAATTTGACCAACATGATCTCGCTGCTCTGGAGTTTGGGCGGTGGGAGTCTGAGCTCCTCCCCCGATTTGTGAAATAGATGGTGCAACCAGAATCAACCCCGCCTGAGCCAATGTACCAAACATGCTCAGGAACTGTGCTAAGGTCTCCTGAAGTCCGGGAGTAACAGCAGGCGCCTCTGGTACCTGTCCCCCAACTGGAACTATTAGCGGCTCCTCGACTGTTGCTCTGGTAGGTTCCCTAGCTGTGGCACGTGCTCCTCGTCGGCCTCTGCCTCTGCCCCTAGTGGCATATGCTCTAGGGGTAACGTCATCAGGATCTGCAGCTCGTGTTCTCACCATCCGTAAGAGAATGGAATGATAAAAGTTCAAACTTCAAGATAAATGAACTCACATGATAGGAATGAAGGAAGTGAAATTGTCCTAATAGTCCTATAGCCTCTCGAAGATAAGTACAGACGTCTCTGAACCGATCCATGAGACTCTACTAAACTCGCTTATGACTCGTAGCACCTATGAACCTAGAGCTCTGATACCAATTTTTCACGACCCAATTTCCCCTGTGTTGGGTATCGTGATGGCACCCAGTCTTAAGGACTAGGTAAGCCTAACATTTACAGAATAACGATAATAAAAAAAAATAACATCAAATAATTTCTGAATGAAACTCTCTATGCAGTTTACAATTTTTCCAAAACCGGCAGTAAAAGTCATAAGCTCTACAAAGTTTAATACAACTTCAAAATACAATTGTTCACAAATAAGTAAAGACAGTGTGTAAACAAAATAGGATGGTGACTCCGAAGCTTACGAACGCTGCAACAGGTTTACCTTGAGTCTCCACAACAACAATCTGCACTGTTAGCTAATGATCAACCGGCTACGCAATACCTAGATCTGCACAAAAATGTTCACAAGTAGTATGAGTACACCACAGCGGTATCCGACAAGTATCAAGACTAACCTCAGTGGAGTAATGATGAGGAACAGTCAAGACACCTACTAGACTATATAACCTGAACAAGTATAAGTATGGAAACAACAGAGTATGATATCTACATAAAGACTATGCGATGTGGATAACAATACAGTAAATGTAATAAGAAAGGAAGACATTAAATACCAGCGGAATACCCAAATAGTGACACAAGAGGATGAACGAAAACAATTCCAAAATCCTAGATCACAGATACAGGAAGGACAAGTAATAACTCAACAACAACGACCATTTTTACATTAGGTTTTAGTCAATAGACTCCACGATGTACCGAACCTCGGGCTAATCATAAATCACGGGTCCCAATACCTGAACCCTAACTTTTGGCATCTGGTGCCTTCATATCAGCTAATTACTGCACGAACGACTCATGTGCCAAATAGAATCATTCTCGTATAGAAGGCAAGTACAACAAGGGTATTTATACTCAAAATAACAAAGAAGCCCCTTAGTCCGATAAGAGTGCTTAGCTAAATGTATGCTTGTGCAAGTGTCCTAACATAGTTCAAACCAGCTAGTAAGCATAAAAAAGTGAGCGAACAATACGTAAAATGTTTTCTCAGAACTTTCACAAGAATAATCTCACACAGGTAAGTGTACCACTACACAATATCAACAACAAGAATGCCCCTAGGCCAAAACATGTCATCATAAATCAATCCCTGACACAACCCACCTTGTCTCGCCATGTGTGCAATAGTAAAGTAAATGCTCGCCTTGTTAGGCCACACGTGCATAATCATATTCCCACCTTGTCTCACCACATGTGCAACCCCCCCTCCCCGCACGCATGCGCGCACATGCACACACACACACACACACACACACACACACATA
>ML388630.1:0-47667 GCA_005239525.1 Nicotiana knightiana
ATATATATATATATATATATCAATTTTGGAAAAGTCAAAGAGGGGCTAGCTTGGCACCCTAGCATTGGCCCATCTTCCGACGCTTATATCTTTTTATCCGTATGTCGTATGAATGAAAGGTTAAATGAGTTGGAAAATAAATTCCAATACATTAAATTTTGTATATAATATGTCCCAATAAGACATCATATATCACACAAAATGTATACACACGAAATGTATATCTTATGATGTTTGCGCAGTCTCGCGAAACTGCAAATATCTCTCTACTCCTATGTCGTATAGATGAACGGTTTAATGAGTTGGAAACTAGACTCATAGATATTAAATTTGGTTGTTATATCATCTAATAATTCCAAGAATATTGGGATAAAATCTCAGTTACATTTGACCTAATTTTAAGCACATTATGAATGTAATTTGTGAAGACCTTTGCAAACTTTTGTTCCACAATTTGCTTGACTTCAAAACGTAGCACACAAATATCATATGACAACTATTACTCATAGCATAACCTTATTATGATGTAATGAACCATAATCTCACCCTAAAGTACATGGTATAAAATTCCAAACTCGTCTACTTGTGACGAAACTTATTTTCTTCAATTGCTTTAGCTTCTAAGCTTTCCAACCCTCTTGGTACTCATTATTCATGATATTAAATATTTGTAACCTCAAAGGTGCCATGATTAGCTTACCTTATGTACTTTCAAATATTATCTCATTTCAAAGCTTACATCAATCGACTTACGATGTACTCTCACATACGAGACTATGGGGTGTAACACCATTCCCTCCTTTGGAACATTCGTCCTCGAATATTTTCTGATGCACTTATCAGTTTCATAACCTATATCTCTTATGAATAATTTTGTACTGTCCTTGACATCTAGGCAACTATTATTTGAATAAATCCGAAGGCTAGGGCATTCCCCCCTTTTAGGCCTTTTCTCACGAGGTCCCAGGTGCGAGATTGATGGGAAGAACCTATATAAGGTTGCCTTCGCGAATTTTCACTCATTTCTTCAATTGTTTTTACGGGTTTTGGAGCTTTGAGCTGGGATTTCAAGGGAGAATCAGGTGTATTCAGTGAGGTAATATACATGGACCTTGTATCTTGTGTTTATGATGATTATTCCATTATTTAATCATGTTTTAGTGGAGGCATTTGGAAGATTAGGGCTTGAAATTTGAACGTATGTATTGGGAATTTGAGGTTTCATTTGGGGTCCGATTTTGATGTATTTGGTATCCATGAACTCGTGAGAGCGTAAGGATTCTAGTTTTGTGATCTTTATCGGAATCCGAGACGTGGACCAGGTTTGGCCAATTTCGGGATTTTTTATGTAAATTGGATATTTTCGAGTGGGCTTTATCCATTTAGCTTATTTTGATGATATAATTTTGTTTGAATAGATTCAGAGCACGTTAAGGCCGAGTGGAGGGGAAAAAGCATCGCGGAGTAGTTTTTCATCCGGTTTAAGGTAAATAACGATTGTAAATCTAGACCTGAGGGTATGAAGCCCCGGTATTTCGTATTGATTTGATAAATGATGTGACGCACATGCTAGGTGACGGGCGTGTGGGCGTGCACCAATATGGATTGTGACTTGGTTCGTCTCGTAGCGGATATTAAGTCACGTATTTAATTCGAAATCATATGACAGTTCATATTTTTGAGATTTATACTATATATTGGGTGTTATGCCATGTTTGGGGTCTTATGTCGTCCTGTTTTGGACCCTCAGGGGTGCTTTTACTACTATTCTACACTGTTTTTGATAGAAAATATAATCCCAGTCATGATTTATACTTGTTCATTGTTCATTCCTATTTATCACCCTGTTTTCAAACAAATGAAAGATATTTTTGGGCTGAGTCCCTGTGATTTGTGGTGAGTTGGCCAAGTGGCTTGTGAGGGTGATGACTGAGCAAGGCCGAGAGCCGGATTGTGAGGATACTGATGGATCGGACTACCCACCGCAGCAAGATATATATTGGATCGGGCTGCACGCCGCAGCATTATATACAATATATATATTGGATCGCTGCACGCCGCATCGGTATATATATATTGGATCGGGCTGCACGCTGCAACGATATAGCGCTTGGGCTGAAGGAGCTCCCCCGGAGTCTATACACCCCTAGTGAGTGTAGTCGACTATTTATGGATCGGGCTATACGCTGCACCGGTTATTATATGGTACCTATTGAGCGTGAGTGATGATTGACGAGAGACGAGTCATGAGTGACTGAGAGGCTTGCCCGAGTGTATTTATTTGTGAGTGACACTGTGCCCGAGGGGTTTATTTTCTATGAAACTACTGTTTTCACTCTTTTTGCATTTTTGCCTCTAAACGATAAATGTTGAACCAATGCTTTATACGAAATTTGGAAAGGGAAAACTAGATTTTTTATGAAACCTTCGAGACTTATATGTCACGACCCAAATTCTATTAAGGTCGTGATGGCACCGGATACCATCGTCAGGCAAGCCACTCATTAATTAGTTGAAATAAATTCATGTTTTAACATTTTTGAAATCATTACCTTTAACTTATTACGTAATAACTAAACAGAAATCCGTTAAGTAAATACGGCAATTAAATATTCCATTTTTTTATAAAATACATCCCATACACATCACAGAACCCGGTGTCACAAGTGCATGAGCAATTTCTAAGAATTTATACAATCATTACAAAGCTTGTCCGAGATACAAATTGGACAATGGAATTTAAAACAAAATGAATACAATACGAGAGAGACTCTGTCAGATGCGAATCGCCTCCGGATGATACAGCTCGCCTAAGTCTCCAAACTAGCCACATCGCTGTGAAAGTACCTGTGCAATAAAAATGCACAGCAAGTGTAGCATGAGTACGAAAACAACGTGTACTCAGTAAGTATCCCGCCTAACCTCAGAGAGGTAGTGACGAGAGGTCGATTTGACATTTGCTAGAGGTCAATTTAGTATAATCAAGTGAGAAACTAAGCATGAATGTCTCAGGTATAAGGAATATTAGTTCTTCTTATATTTAATACTTTATTCAGTTGACAATTTAAATAATAATCAGGGATGAGAACGTCAGACTTATTTCACATTTCACACATTTCTTACGGATTCAATTTATTATTTCGATCATATTAGCGGTCTAATATTACTTGCAAGATCACAAGTACAACAAGTAAGACATGCTAGTGGGTCCTAGACTACCCGGACATGGCATAATAGTAGCTACGCACGGACTCTCGTCACCTCGTGCATATGTAGCCCCCGAAGATAGTAGGACATACTTAATTGGTTCAACTAGGGGGACAATTCCCCCTCACAAAGTTAGAAAGGAGACTTACCTCGCTCCGAAATTCCATAACCGACTTCCAAGCCCTTCCGACGACTCCAATGGATGCATAACGCCCCAAAACTACCAAATAACGGGCAAAGCAATGAAAATTAATTCTAATACTCATAACAAATTCAAATTATGTACTTTCCCAACTCCGCTCAGTGAATTGACCAAAGTGCCCTCGGGCCCACGTGCCCGGATTCCAAAATTTCTCGAAGATATATCATACCCATGGCCTTACTAATTCAAAATATACAATTTACTCTAAATTCCATGCTCAAATTCCTGGTAGAAATCCAAAATAAATTTTCTAGGTTTTCTTCCAAAAATCCCATTTCCCTACTAATTTCCATGTTCAAATTCATGTATAATCCTTGTAACTAACTCAAAAATGGGAGGAATTTACTTACCTTGTAATGAATGATGAAAATCCCCCTTTCAAGCCTTCCAAAATCGCCCATGCCAAGTGAAAAATGAAGAAATGGCCAAGAAATCCCGGTTTTAAAACATTCTGCCCAGGCCTATTTTCTCACCTGCGATCAATACCTCGCACGTGCGCTCCCGCAAGTGCGCCCAAGAGCCCGCACCTGCGACTTCCTTCTCCTCCACCCGGATATGCACCTGCGCCCCATTGTCCGCATCTGCGCTCCCAGCCAAGCCAACAAACTCTCGCACCTAAGGCTCCGCACCTGCGGCCAAAGCCTCGCAGGTGCGGTCGCACCAGACACTAGTAACTTCTTCTCTTCTTCAAACTCCAACTTGATCCGTTAACCACCCGTAATCCACTCGAGGCCCCCGGGACCCCTTCCAATTACACCAACTTGTTATAAAACATAATGCAGACTTGCTGGAGGCCTCACTTCACATCAAACAACATCGAAACCACGGATCGCACTAAAATTCAAAATTTATGAACTTGAAATTCAAACTTCCACCTCTAATGCCGAAAACTATCAAATCACGTACGATTGACCCCAAATTTTTCACACAAGTCATATTCGCCAATATAGACCTGCTCCAACTTCCGCAATTGCATTCCGACCCCGATATCAAAATTTCCACTTCCGGTCGGATTTCTCAAAAACCTTCAAATTTCTATCTTTAGCCAAATGATTTCAAAATGACCTATGGACATCTGAATTTACTTCCGATCGCGCTCCCAACTCCAGAAACACCATACAAAGCTATTCCTAGACTCAGAATCCCAAACGGACATTTATAACACTGAAATGCCTTACAGCCCAAACTTAGTAAATTTCTTCAAAATGCTGACTTCCACAATATACGCCGAAACACTCCCGGGTTATCCGAAACCCGATCCGGACATACGCCCAAGTCCGAAATCATCTTACGAACCTGCAGGAACCCTCAAATCCCGATTCGGAGGTCATTTACTCAAAATTCTAATCTTAGTCAATTTCTCCAACTTAAGGCTTCTTAAATGAGAATTTTCTTTCCAATTTGACTCCGAACTTCTCGAAATTCAACTCCGACCATGCCTACGAGTCATAATACCTTACCTGGAGCTGCTCAGAACTTCAAACCGCTGAACGACGCACCATAACTCAAAACGACTGGTCGGGGCGTTACATTCTCCCCCACTTAAACAGACATTCATCCTCGAACATGCTAAGAACTGCTCTGGAGTTATCTGGAATCACTGTTTAACACTTCGTGCACCTGCCCGTGCTACCACAACCCACTTGAGTGCATTAGCTTGATCAAATCTGAAGATTTCTTCTTTTATCCATATTATAGGCTCAGAATCCAGTTTCAACTCCTGAAATTTCTCTGCCAGGCCTAGTTCCAATATATAAACACCGTATCAACTACCACACGATAGACCAGAACATGACTGCATACTTTGGATGAATTAGCACCATGCACAACATAATTCATCATCTGACCACAATGACACTCCCTGAACCTTAATAGCCAAAATTCCACAAATTAGATGCTCCCAATGAACCTCATGATATATATATATATATATACACACACACATCCTGCTATAATGTTGGTGATACCACCACAATGGAGGAGATGTGTAGAAATTCATAACCAACTGCCGAGTTAAGAAAACATTGAATCTCTCCTTTTTGACTTGGGTCATCATCTCATTACGAACCAAATAATGGTAATTGTCCTTTAATATATTTCGCATAATCTTATCGCGCTGATCCCTGATCCAAAAATATCATCTCACCCAGTATGAACTGCTCAGACAACAAATCACCCCAAATATGACCAATGGTCTCACATGATACCACATCGCTCCAATATGCCATAACTCGAACATGATACATAAGGAAATGACTCAGGAAAGGACTACTCAATTCACTTAACTAATATGGACTTTCCTCAGAAAAATAGGAAGTATAACATAAGAAAAATAGATATAGGGAACCGTACTCATCATCACATTGTTGCGGCGTGCAACCCCATTCTAATAACATACCCGTGGAGACGTGCGACCCGATCCACAGATAAAATTTACATAAGAAGATAGACACCGAGCTAAATTGCTCATTACCACAAAATATCGAACATCGGTCACAAACACGCTAAGTGCACAATACCATCCTGGGGAGACTGATAAAGCCATATGCTACAAAACTTAAGCACAACTGAGGTGCGATATACATATATACTCTGAAATCTCAAGAGCCCTCCTGCTCACATAACATCATCACTACGCTGAATCTTAACACATAGGAATTTCTCAAGTTGTTTCACAATTCACAGGGCACAATAATAACCTTACATGAAATGAACGAAGACGAACAACATCCGATTCTCCAACACCCCTCCTTGAGGAGCGTTATATTGAAAGGAACACATTTGACTCATACGGATCCCATAATCATATTTAATTCCATCCAAAAGCATCGAGTCTACCTTGCTCGCACCGAACTAGGCTAATAGCTTTACCTGGGTCCATATTAAGCCCCTTCCTCTCATAATACGCAAGAACGACCATCATAGCCGAGAAAACACCCCACAATACACAACCAAATGAACCGAACGCCTTCCAGGCATAAATCCTCAAATAAGCAATATTTCACTTCCTTATACTTGGTCTAAATCATCAACCAATCAGGTGACTACATGTCACACTTATACAGTCTTCCCGTTGCCACTCTTCCATGACCTTCCATGAGGTAACAAGTCTGCACATCCACCAGTGGCCATACTAATGTTGTAAAACTAATCAAGAACCCATAGGTAGGATGCAAAGCCTCTTCCACCGAATATCGATCTCAGGTGACACTGAAGAGAACACCAGCTCACTCTGAACTTTCAAATCACTTTTTCTTGCTCATCCGAGCTCATGACATCCTTGTTAACACCGAACCGCAATATCGATTCTTACTCCCAGTTACACACGGTTTACTGCACCTAACATCCAAATATGAGATTGCGCTAGAATTTTATCATAACTCTTGAACCACTAACAGGGGAAACACCTCATCATATAGAAACCTATTACTTACCTCAGTTCAAGAGAACAATAACAACACTCAAGTGAATTCTCACAGTCACCCAACATGCAATTCCTTAAGTAGTGGTCTGAACCACAATAAACCTTCTGAGATCCGTCCATACCTGACAGGTCATAGCACTCAAATGCTCCCACATGAAATCTATTACGACGGCCGACAAGCCCCGCACATACCGGCCCAAACCACATGCATAATTTAATTACACTAACGAAACTGATCACTGCCGTAAATGTGCTATTTCAACAATGGCTAATCAATCTATCTTCTTTTAATCATCCTTAACTGCCTCAGAAATAATAGAACTTCCTTCAACTCATAGCAAACTCAACCCTCACTCATCCCATGTGACCTTGATTCACGAGACCATGCTGCCTAAATCCCGTAACCCGTCTCATACCCTCCTGATAATCTTTATACGGCCCGGAGTTTATTTCTCTCACTCCTCCAATACTATCATGCACGCTGAAAATAATATAGAACACTCCCAAAACCTAACCCTGGTCGAATAGGGCCAATTTTTGCACACATTCATCAAATCCCACGCACGATCACCATTTACTCCTTTCCCTTTAGCTGAAATAACTTTCCAACACGCCGACAATCCGCAATCCTGCGATAACACAATCCTACAACCCAACTGAAGGTGGTGGGATCCCCCACTTAGCCCGGTCCTACTCTTTGCACCACTCTAGACCCTGCTGAGATCCTTTCTCCTTTGTTAGCATGATTTTGCTTAACCAATCCGTCCAATTCTTCCGAATTCCCCTGTCATCACTCCCTAAACACTCCAATTCTCTAGCACAATTCACACATTCTGCCTCCTATCGAATAGCCACCAGAATCCCTCGCAGAAACTTGCCGACCATGCAACCGCTAACCTACTCGCGGGAGATAACCCACCTGTGAAAAACCAACTGACACCTACCAATGACTCTGAAATGCACACTCTCTGCAACATCAATACCTCATCCTAAGCCTGCTCTCATTCATCAGCTTTACCAGTCCATCGACTCCTCATGGACATCAACTAAATACGCTACAACATCTTCAAATTCACCGCCACATTGCGTCCTTCTTCATTCCTAACAACTCCTGCGTGTTGTATCCAACCTTCCGCCGGCATAACCCACATTTCAACTTAAGCTAGCGGACTAAATCATCATCCACTAAAACTCTCAAACCCCTCAAAATAGGCAGTTGTCTTACCACTGAACTCCTGTGCTACGCTGCCACTCTCCTATTTGATAAACGCATTCCTTTAAACAACTACCTGACTTCTGTTCCTTACACCTGGCCTTTTAGAAATTTAGCCGACGCCTGACACTTCTCACATGTCTTCCTTCGTCATATGCTGTCCAATTCAATATCATTCTCTGTAGTTCTTAATCCAGCTGTTCGCCACGACTTCAAACTCTTCGAAAATCATCTATCTCAAGATGCCTTCATTATTAACACTTATCCAGTACTAAACCACCGCGCCTCACAGTCTCTGACAGCCGCTTCTTCAATACTTCTTCACAATACTCTGACCCCATGCAATCGAAGAAACTATGACACTGACGAACTTAACACATTCCATTCGATCAAGGACGACGATAACACATTACAGGTGAATACTCCACCTTATTGGAAAACTCCAAGTCTTACTGCTTTATCAATCCAGAACCTGACCATTTATGGTCCAAATGCCTTTCCTCTGCCGGAACTAAAATGCTGAAATCTCAAAATCACGCTTGAGAAGAACTCCCTTCAAGTCATTCATCACCCCTAACACATGGGCAAGCATTCTATCATCATATCGACATCGCGCGATAATCAATCGTAAACATCATCACAACCTGAGCATAACCTCAAGCCTCTCAGAAACACAGCTACAGAGCTGAAACAACATATTATACTGCCGCAGGGCCATAACAACAACCCCAACCAATTACACATGGAAAATATCTCGCACCACATCCGTAGCACAATTTCAATTCCTCAAATTCCTGATTCATAGCAAGTGCTTCGCGACGTGTAAGATTGAGTAAGAATAAACATAGGCATAAGCCTCACAGGAATCAAATTGCACGATGAGGAATCAAGAAGGGAAGTACTCCTAACAGTCCTGTAGCCTCTCGAATATAGGTACAGCCGTCTCCGTACCGATCCGCAAGACTCTACTAGACTTGCTTATGACTCGTGAAACC
The DNA here is from genome assembly GCA_005239525.1 of Nicotiana knightiana. Lineage (NCBI taxonomy): Eukaryota > Viridiplantae > Streptophyta > Magnoliopsida > Solanales > Solanaceae > Nicotiana > Nicotiana knightiana. The sequence goes on from ML388630.1 coordinate 9,042, forward strand.
TAAGGGAACCTAGAGCTCTGATACCATGTTGTCACGACCCAAATTCTAATAAGGTCGTGATGGCACCGGATACCATCGTCAGGCTTGCCAATCATTAATTAGTTGAAATAAATTATTGTTTTAACATTTTTGAAATCATTACCTTTAACTTTTTACGCAATAACTAAACAGAAATCTGTTAAGTAAATACGACAGTTTTATATTCCATTTTTTTTTATAAAATACATCTCATACACATCCCAGAAGTCGGTGTCACAAGTGCATGAGCAATTTCTAAGAATTTATACAATCATTACAAATCTTGTCCAGATAAAAATTGGACAATGGAATTTAAAACAAAATGAATACAATAAGAGGGAGACTCTGTCAGCTACGGATCGCCTCCGGATGATACAGCTCGCTTAAGTCTCCATACCAGCCACATCGCTGTGAAAGTACCTATGCAATAAAAAAGCACAGCAAGTGTAGCATGAGTAAGAAAAAAACGTGTACTCAGTAAGTATCCCGCCTAACCTCAGAGAGGTAGTGACGAGAGGTCGATTTGACATTTGCTAGAGGTCAATTTAGTATAATCAAGTGAGAAACTAAGCATGAATGTCTCAGGTATAAGGAATATTAGTTCTTCTTATATTTAATACTTTATTCAGTTGACAATTTAAATAATAATCAGGGATGAGAACGTCAGACTTATTTCACATTTCACACATCAATTCTTCTTCTTTTTAACTGGAAATTAAGGATTTCCTTAGGCCGATAAACATGTATAAATCACAGGAAATACGCAGCAATTATCATTCGCAAGAAATGCCGAGGGTCGAACGACGCGGACCAATAATAATAAATTGTGCACTGCCGAAGGGTCGAACGGCTCGAACCAGAGATGCATCTATTTTCCCCGCTCGCGAATCGACCATGCGACGCGGTCAACATAATAATAATAAGGTTAGCCTACTCCTGAATCATACCTGCGACTCTGGTGCTCATATGTACACGTATTCACATAATAAATCCACGTATTTATCAAGAAAATAGCTTTTCAAGAAAATGATAAAAGTATTCTTAAAGGAACATGAAAAATAGCATTTAAATCTTTGTTTTGAAACTCATTTGCCAAGTTTAATAATATTCAATAATATAACCTTATCAGGAACACAATTATCCACAGAGGAATCAATTCTCTTTCTAGGTGATTAAGAAAATGAACTCTAGTCTTCTTAGGGATTCAATTTATTATTTCGATCATATTAGCGGTCTAATATTACTTGCAAGATCACAAGTACAACAAGTAAGACATGCTAGTGGGTCCTAGACTACCCGAACATGGCATAATAGTAGCTACGCACGGACTCTCGTCACCTCGTGCATATGTAGCCCCCGAAGATAGTAGGACATACTTAATTGGTTCAACTAGGGGGACAATTCTCCCTCACAAAGTTAGAAAGGAGACTTACCTCGCTCCGAAATTCCATAACCGACTTCCAAGCCCTTCCGACGACTCCAATGGATGCATAACGCCCCAAAACTACCAAATAACGGGCAAAGCAATGAAAATTAATTCTAATACTCATAACAAATTCAAATTATGTACTTTCCCAACTCCGCTCAGTGAATTGACCAAAATGCTTTAGGGCCCACGTGCCCGGATTTCGAAATTTCTCCAAGATATATACTACGCATGGCCTTACTAATTCAAATATACAATTTACTCTAAATTCCATGCTCAAATTCATGGTAGAAATCCAAAATAAAATTTCTAGGTTTTCTTCCAAAAATCTCATTTCCCTACTAATTTCCATGTTCAAATTCATGTATAATACATGTATCTAACTCAAAAATGGGAGGAATTTACTTACCTTGTAATGCATGATGAAAATACCCCTTTAAATCCTTCCAAAATCGCCCATGCCAAGTGAAAAATGAAGAAATGTCCAAGAAATCCCGATTTTAAAACATTCTGCCTAGGCCTATTTTCGCACCTGTGATAAATACCTCGCACCTTCGCTCCCGCAGGTGCGCCTAAGAGCCCGCACCTGTAGCTTCCTTCTCCTCCAACCGGATCCGCACCTACGGCCCATTGTCCGCATTTTCACCTTCGCAGGTGCGGAAATTGCATCGCACCTACGCTCCCAGCCATGCCAGCAAACTCACGCACCTGCGGCCAAAGCCTAGCAGGTGCGGTCGCACCAGACACCAGCAACTTCAGCTCTTCTTCAAACTCCAACTTGATCCGTTAACCACCCGGAATCCACCCGAGGCCCCCGAGACCCCGTCCATACACCAACCTGTTCGTAAACATAATGCGGACTTGCTCGAGGCCTCAATTCACATCAAACAACATCGAACCACGGATCGCATTAAAATTCAAACTTTATGAACTTGAAATTTAAAACTTCCACCTCTGATGCCGAAACCTATCAAATCACGTTCGATTGACCCCAAATTTTTTACACAAGTCATATTCAACATTACGGACCTGCTCCAACTTCCGGAATCACATTCCGACTCTGATGTCAAAATTTCCACTTCCGATCAGATTTCTCAAAAACCTTCAAATTTCTATCTTTAGCCAAATGATTTCAAAATGACCTACGGACATTCGAATTCTCTTCGGATCGCGCTCCCAACTCCAGAATCACCATACGAAGCTATTCCAAGACTTGGAATCCCAAATGGACATCTATAACACTGAAATGCCTTACAGCCCAAACTTAGGATTCTTCAAAATGCTGACTTCCACAATATACGCCGAAACACTCCCGGGTTATCCAAAACCCAATCCGGACTTACGCCCAAGTCTGAAATCATCATACAAATCTGCAGAAATCCTCAAATCTCGATCCGGAGGTCGTTTACTCAAAATTCCAATCTTAGTCAATTTCTCCAACTTAAGGCTTCTGAAATGAGATTTTTTTTTCCAATTTGACTCCGAACTTTCCGAAATTCAACTACGACTATTCCTACGAGTCATAATACCTGAAATGGAGCTGCTCATAACTTCAAACCGCTGAACAACACTCCAGAGCTCAAAATGATGGGTCGGGTCGTTACATTAGATCCTTGACTTGATTTATTGATTCCACTGATGTTTATTATATGAATTTACATGATTTTAAAAGATATTCACTGCACTCAACTCCTTATTTATATTTTTTACTTAGTGAGTTGGTTTACTCACGATACTCCCAGAACCTTGTGTGCAGATCCAGATGCCCGGATCGAGTGAGATTCGATTCTTCATGAGTGGAGCAGTTGTCAGAGATTGTGAGGTAGCTGCACGGCGTTCGCAGCCCCACCCTTCTCCTTCTCATTTTTCTTTGTTGCTATTTACATTTTTCTTAGAATTGATGTATTAAGGAAATCGTGTCGAATTTTTTATTCCATTTAGTTACTCATGACTGTTGACTTCGGGTTTTAGGTATGTTACTTGGATGTTTTTCATTGATTATTCGCATTTGTGAAATATTAAAAGTAGAAGATTTATGACTAATCGCGTTATGGTTTTTAATGGAAATTTCTTCGTTATTATGTTCAGTGAATTGGCTAGCCTAGTACCATGATAGGCTCCATCACGTCCTTTGTAGATTTGGGGTTGTGACAAGTGGATATCAGAGCCTAGGATACATAGGATTCACCGGCCATGAGCAGGTTCAGTAGAGTCTTGCGGATCGGTACAGAGACGTTTGTACTTATCTTCGAGATGCTGCAGAACCCTTAGGGAAAATCCCACATTTCTTGAATTCTTGTCGTGTGAATCTATTGATTCTGGAAACTAAACTTCTATTTTTTCATTCCTCACAGATGGTGAGGACATGCGCTACCGGACAGGGCGATCAGCAACCAGTGGGGCCCATAAGGGGTTGGGGACGCGGTCGAGGCCGTTGTAGGGGTAGAGGTGCATCCCACGCAGCTCAAGGTAGTACCTATAGACCTGCCTATTGCTCCAGATCAAGTCCCAGTCACAGATATTCCAGTAGGACCAGCTCAAGCACCAATTGTGCCTATTGTTATTCCGGGTCTTCAAGAGACCTTGGCCTAGATTCTGACCGCATGCACCATTCTTGCTCAAGCGGTCGCTATTTCTACTTCAGCCGCTACTTCTCAGGCCGGGGAGGCACTCAGACTCCAGCTGCCCGTACACCCGAGCAGGTTATTCAGGGGCTTTATACCTCGGAGGCAGTTCCAGCTCAGCCGGGTGCACCAGCCCAAGATTTTGTTATTCCGCCTATGGTTGACGATGAGCAGCGTAGGTTGGAGAGATTTGAGAGGCTTCCGCCTCTAACTTTTAGTGGCGCTGAGGGCGAGGATGCCCAGGGTTTCTTGGACAAGTGTCACGTGATGCTTCATACGGAAAGGATATTGGAGACTAGTGGGGTCTCGTTTACTACCTTCTAGTTCTTAGGAGTTGCATTTACATGGTGGGAGGCTTATGAGAGGTGTAGGCCCGTTGGTGCAATGCCCCTTTCTTGGCACAAATTTTCCATATTCTTCTTAGAGAAGTATGTTCCACAGTTCCGCAGAGAGGAGTTGCACAGTCAGTTTGAGCAGCTGCGATAGGGTGAAATGACGGTGTCACAATACGATATGAGGTTTTCTGAGCTCGCCCGTCATGCTCTTTGGTTAGTCCTTTTAGAGAGATAGGATCAGGAGATTTTTCGATGGCTTCTCGTATCAGCTTCATATTCTTATGACCAGAGAGAGGGTATCGGGTGCTACTTTTGGGTTGGTTGTTGATATTACCCGAGAGATTGAGTCGGTTCATAGCCAGGAGCGAGATGAGATGGAGGAAAAGAGGCCTCGAGGATCTGGTAGTTTTGGTGGTGTTCCTTCAAGGGGCAATTCCAGCACGGCAGGGGCCGTCCATGCAGGAAGGTTCAGTCGGGCCACTAAGGTGATCGTGAGGGATCCGCTGGTCGTAGTATTCATAATTCTCATCATGGGCACCCATCACTAAGTGCTCTTCCATCCTAGAGTTCATCTCGAGAACCATCGGTTCAGGGCTCATCTATGCCTGACTCTTCCGAAGGTTATCTACGTGCTATGGGTTCCCTTCAGTCCCTATCTCCAGCATCGGGGAGTTGTTACGAGTGTGGAGACTTTGGACATATGAGGAGACAGTGTCCTCGTTTTCTTAGGGGTCCATCTCAATAGAAGGGTCAGTCCTCGACATCAGCTCCAGTTACTTCACCACTCGCTCAGGCAGCGAGGGGTGGGGGTAGGTAGCTAGAGGCCGCCCTAGAGGGGGAGGTCGATCCGGTGGAGGTCAGGCCTATTTTTATGCACTTCCAGCCAGACCATATGCTAGCCTCATATGCAGTGATTACAGGTATTGTTTCAGTTCATCACTGAGATGCTTCAGTCTTATTTGATCTTGGTTCCTTGTATTCCTACGTTTCATCATATTTTTCCCACTTTATGGATATGCCCCGCGAGTCCTTAGTCATATTTGTTCATGTGTCGACTCTGGTAGGCGATACTATTGTTGTGGACCGAGTGTATCGGTCATGTGTTATATCTATTGGGGGTCAGGAGACCCGAGTGGATCTCTATTTCTTAGCATGGTTGACTTTGATGTGATATTGGGCATGGAATGGCTATCTCTCTGTCATGTTGTTCTAGATTATCACACTAAGGCTGTGACCTTAGCGATGCCGGGATGCCCGAAAGTCGAGTGGAGAGGTTCTATTGATTATGTGCCTAGTAGGGTGATTTCATACATGAAGGCTCAGAATATGGTAGAGAAAGGATGTTTGTCTTATTTGGATTTTGTGTGGGATGTCAGTGTTGAGACTCCCACTATCGATTATGTTCCTGTAGTTTGTGAGTATCCGGACGTGTTTCTTGTTGATTTGTCGGGCATGTCACTCGATAGGGATATTGATTTTGGCATTGAGTTGGTTCCGGACACTCAACCTATTTCGTTTCCACCTTATCATAATGCACCATCGGAGTTGAAGGAATTGAAAGAGTAGCTTTAGGAACTCCTAAAAAAGGGGTTCCTCCGGCCTAGTGTGTCACTTTGGGGTGCACCGGTGTTGTTCGTGAGGAAGAAGGATGGTTCCATGAGAATGTGTATTGACTATAGGAAACTGAACAAGGTTACAGTCAAGAATAAGTATCCTCTGCCTCGCATTGATGATTTGTTTGACCAGCTTCAGGGAGCTAGGGTGTTGTCTAATATTGACATGATATCCGGGTACCATCAGCTGAAGATTCAAGATTCATATGTTTCCAAGACGGCTTTCAGGACCCGTTATGGCAACTATGAGTTTTTGGCGATGTATTTTGGGCTGACCAATGCCCCAGAAGCGTTCATGCATTTGTTGAACAGTGTATTGTAGCCATATTTGGATTCCTTTGTTATTCTGTTCATTGATGACATCCTGGTGTATTTCTTGAAGCCAGGAGGAGCATGCTCAGCATTTGAGGGTTGTATTGCAGGGACTGAGGGAGGAGAACCTTTATGCAAAGTTCTCCAAGTGTGAGTTTTGGCTTGGCTCACTAGCTTTCTTGGGGCATCCGGTATCCAGCGAGGGGTATTCAGGTTGATCCGAAGAAGATAGAGGCGGTGTAGAGTTGTCCTAGACCGTCCTCAGCTACAGAGATTATGAGCTTCCTTGGTTTGGCGGGATATTACTGTCGCATTGTGGAGGGGTTTTATTCTATTGCTTTACCGTTGACCAAATTGTCTCAGAAGGGTGATCTGTTCAGGTGGTCATGCAAGTGTGAGGAGAGCTTCCAGAAGCTCAAGACAACTTTGACCTCAACTCCAGTGTTAGTATTTCCATCAGCTTCAGGTTCTTATACCGTGTATTTTGATTCCTCGAGGATACGCATTGGTGATTTCCTACGCCTCGCAATAGTTGAAGACTCACAAAAAGAATTACCCGGTGCATGATCTCGAGCTAATATCCATCGTTCACGCCTTGAAGATTTGGCGTCATTATTTGTATGGGGTTCATTGTGAGGTTTTTATTGAGCATTGTAGCCTGCAGCAGTTGTTTAAACAGATGAATCTGAATTTGCATCAGAGGAGATGGTTGGAGCTTCTCAAAGACTATGATATCACTATTCTATACCATCCGGGGAAGGCCAGTATAGTGGCCGATGCCTTGAGTCGTAGAGCACAGAGTTTGGGGAGTCTAGCATATCTTCCAGCAGCAAAGAGACCATTAGCACTTGATGTTCAGGCCTTAGCGGGCTAATTGGTGAGGTTGGATCTATCGGAGCCCCGCCGGTATTGGCTTGTGTTCCATCCATCCAGGTTCCGCGGAGATGTATCAGGATCTGAGGAAGCATTATTGGTAGAGGCGGATGAAAAAGGATATTTTTGGATTTGTGGCTCAGTGTCTCAACTGTAAGCAAGTCAAACACGAGCACCAGAGACCTGGATAATTGAATCAGAGTTTGGTTATTCCTGAGTGGCAGTGGGAGCAGATCACCATGGACTTTGTAGTTGGGCTCCCACGGACTTCGATGAGATTCGATGCTATATGGGTTATTATGGATCGGCTGACTAAGTCCGCTCACTTCATTTATGTTAGTACTACTTATTCTTCGGAGCGGTTAGCTGAGATTTATATCAGGGAGATTGTTCGGTTGCATGGTGTTCCGGTTGCCATCAATTCTGAAAGAGGTACTCAGTTCACATCGCAGTTCTGGAGGTTCATGCAGAGAGAGTTGGGTACGTAGGTTGATTTGAGCACGGATTTTCACCCTCAAACAGACGAGCAGTCCGAGCGCACTATTCAGTTTCTAGAGGATATGTTGCGCGCTTTTGTTATCGACTTTGGGGGTTCATGGAATCAGTTTTTTCCACTCGCAAAGTTTGCATATAATAATAGTTATCAGTCGAGTATTTAGATGGCTCCGTATGAGGCATTGTATGGGAGGATGTATAGATCTACGGTTGGTTGGTTTGAGCCGGGTGAGTCCAGACTCTTGGGTACAGATTTGATACATGATGTTTTAGATAAGGTGAAGTTGATTCAGGAACGGCTTCGCACAACGCACTCGCGCAATTCGACATTAAGTACTCAAGGTGCGTTGCCCTAACCATGGGGAATCGGACGATACCATGCCACATGAACCTGAAAGAACATAGCCGATACATCTCAATCCCGAAATACTCAGTTACTTACCTTACTCAAATCTAGCTATAAAGCCCAATTAGAACCGCACCATATGTGTATATAACCAACAGTCACCACTCATCGCAACGTCGAAGGGTGACCCATACATAACTCCAGAATAGGAACAAACTCAATGATAATCGAATGGTACATCCCTCCACAATAGCAATTCGGAGTCAACAATTTCGACCCGGTGCAGAACACACACCCATAATGGGCCTGCCAATAAACTTAAATCAACTTTGGTCACCCACAACAGATAGATAACTCTTTGAAGGTTCACAATGATTGAATCATGGCACATACTAACATCTGACTAGCTTTGCTCGCATCTTCAAAGTTCACTACCACAAAATAACCTGTTTATGAGAAATATTAGTCTCGAAGTCATGAACCGCACCAATTACTATATATGATCTCAACTCCACCGCTCGAATACATAACACATCCCTAATACTCAATCATTCCCTGAGGGATACCCCTATAATTCTTCTGTGTCACCAAGCAACCTTGAATATCAGCAGTTGATCCAACAATAGAGCGTCGCTATATCAATGAAGCACACTTAACTCCACACATTGACCTTTCTGAAATGTATATCCTCATCAAGCCACCCAATTGGTGATATCATCTCCCTAGTCATCTGAAACGGCCAATGCTGCCTATGAATTTTTTTGACCTTCCTCCCATAACTGAACCGTGACCTCACATATGCAAATTTCAACTCTACACGACATACCGCATACACCATGCCATCCTATGGTGAATATGAGAACTTCATCATCCCTTCCGACCCATAAGCAATTACGTACCCAAATAGCCAACAACTCCACATTTGATCCCATTTAGAAGCAAAATCACTATACATCACCTGCACCTCACGTCAGTAGAAAAATATACATCTCTAATCGCAGTAGAAACCATCAAGAACTATATGAAACCCATTTGTACAACACCAAACTGACATGACCAAATCCTTCTAACTCAACCAAGCTACGCATGTCACCAAAACCCAAGAGCACTGCTAAGAAATATCTGTAAAAACTCATTGCCTCTTAAACACCCAAAGAACTAGTCATATCCTTTACCATGACGATTCGACCTACTACAGAGTTGTCCTATTTATCAAAGTTTCTTCTGAATTACCTTTGAATTGATACTTCTCCTTTCCATAATACAAAAATTCTCAACCCAGACTCACCACACGAGACCCAAGCATAAAACCATGCGGTATGAGGCTCATAAGCCGCTGAATACTTCTCTCAAATATCCCCAAAAGTACCACATTCAAAATACTTATCCTGAAGAGACTTCCTGTGAATCTAAAGCCATAACCTTCGCTTTCTTGATACTAATATGTAGAATCCATGATAATGTAGAAATGCCACACGTCTTGGCACCCTCCAACGTAAATCTCAGTTCTAGCCAATACGCACCTTGAAGATCGTCAATTGTTACGTATAATCTTGAATATGTCAGAACCATTCTCAAAAGTCATCCACTCTACACACATCTCAATTACACCAATCAAGCAGACAGAACAACCTGACCCCGTTTGCACAGCAATATACTAGGAAGTAATCCACACACTAGAAGCAACAAGAAACTCCATAGACTTCACCCACTACACCTCTTACAATTACAACTCAAGGCATTTCATGATTCTTATGTACCCATAAAGCATAACACAACCCCTATCCAAAATTTCCTTTATTCAAGTCATTCTCGATCTCAACCCCTGCAGGTCATAACTGATTCACCAGTATACTTTGAACCGAACCCAACACATCAGATAATCGTGCAACCAACTTATCATTAGCAGACTCCCCCACTTGGCTCAAAGCCATTGATCAAAACAATAGTAACTCATAATGACCATACGCTAACCCCGCCGCCATACCACTGTGAGATTCAACTAAATTCTTCATAAGCTCATATATAACTCAAACCATTTAACATCCCCAATCATCTCCAACCTCGCATTCACCATTGCAACAGCAGTGCCAACTCCCACAAGTGAGCTAAACTCAAATTGCAACATATATGATAAAAGAGAACTTGCTACAAAACAACATAAGGATCACACAACCTCAGAACACCTCGCGGGGAATAGCCCTGCCTGATTAGCCTCACACTGATATATCTCTATACACTTTCAAAGATCATAGCTATTATGCAATCTCTTTACCCTCCTACATTAGAATAAACCAATGCCTACCCTCGAGACATCACCATAAGCGGTATAAGAACCTGAAGCTAATGGTAGAACTAACACTGGAGCGGTGGTCAAAGAAATCTTGAGCTTCTGGAAGCCCTCTCCCCACTCGTCTGAATACCCTTACTGAACAACAACTGCCCCAAGAATGCTACTGAACTGAGCCAAAAATTCACGCCTGGAGAACTTCTCATAAAGCTTCTCCTCCATCAATCTCTATAATACCCTCCTCAAATGTTGAGTATGCTCCTCCTAGATACGTGAGTACGCCAGGATGCTATCATTTAATACAATAACGAATGAGTATAAAAACAACTAGAATACAGTGTTAATCAAATACATGACGCTACCAGGGCATTGGCCAGCCCAAAAGACATCACCAGAAACTCATAACACAACAGAATGATCCGCTTCACTCCACAACTAAACAACATGATAGGTCTTCCAATACATTCACAACTCGAAGCCATATGCCAACTCGAGACAGAAATCAAACACCCAGTAGTTCTTTCCACATATCCAGCCCATCCCTTTTTGTCACAACCAAGCGATATGAACACATCTCACCCTCAAATCACACTCACCACATAGTCATCCAGTCACAAAACCCCGCTGATAAGGACACAAACGGACATATAAGTCCCCAAACACATGTGCTCACACAATGAAATCTCAGCGCTCAATCCATAAACAGAATCCGGCCTCAAGTCCTCTAGACTGGCCCATTATCAACAAGCTAAAATCACGTTTCATCCATGGAAGTCACAAGGCGTCGATGCACAGCTGATACCAAGCGCTCATGTGCGCATTCGAATACATGGAAGGAATTCAAAAGTTACACTTTGGCTGGATAAAATGGATTCGCAAGACAAGAATTCAAGAATGTGAGATTTTCCTAAGGGTTCTGCAGCCTCTCGAAGATAAGTACAGACGTCTCCGTACCGATCCGCGATACTCTACTAAACCTGCTCATGATCATTGAGTCCTATGTAACCTAGGCTCTGATATCAACTTGTCACGATCCCAAAACCTAAATCGGTCGTGCTAGAGCCTATCGTGGGACTAGGCTAGCCAACAATCACATATTTACAGTTTCTTTTCAACATTTCATAAACGTATATAAATTACTAAATCTGTTAAGAAAAAACAACACAGCTAAACAGTCTACAGCCATCCCCAAGATCCGGAGCCAACATGCCATGAGAATCTAAGAATAATACCAAAAATTCTACCGTCATAATACAAAATCTCGGAACGAAGAACTAAGTACAAAACAAGAAAGGGAAACAGAGATGTTATGGACGTTGTACAGCTACCTGTATGTCCCGATTCTGGCTCCGCACGAAAATAAATGACTAACGTTATGTACCAGCACCTGTATCTGCACACAAGGCTGCAGGGAGAAATGTGAGTACGCCAACTCAGTAGTAATGAAAATAAATCAAGTCTAAGCAGTATAAAACACATAAGATCAAATCATTAGTTCACCATAAGCACAATCTTTCTTTCCAACAGTATATATATATATATATATATGAAATCAACATGCTTTAAAAGCCAACTTCAGTAAAATCCTTTAAAAAATGTGTTTTCCAACAATTTCAGAAGTAAAATACCCGAAGAGTTTGTGTAAAGAAAAATAAATCATAAATAGCCCATCGGGCCAAAACATGAATCATAAATCGTCCCTCGGGCAAAACATCACTCAGAAATCAGTCACTCATCATACCTCACAATCACTCAGTATCAGCCCCTCGGGCAACCTCACTGTCACTCAAGACTCCCAATCACTCGTCACTCGGCACTCGGCACTCACACTCAGTAGTTAACTGCGCTCACTGGGGGTGTGTACAGACTCCGGAGGGGCTCCTTCAGTCCAAGCGCTAAAATCAAGCCACCTCGTAGCATCTCATATCCTTACAATCAGGCCCTCGGCCTCACTCAGTCAGAAACTCTCAGTAAGCCCCTCGGGCTATAAGTAAAATGGGGTACTCGACCCAAAACATCATTTTATAACTCAAATAGTGTAAATAAGGCTGAGTTTCGAAAACAGTTAAGCATAATATGACTGAGTGTAAATCATAAATCAACATAGTGAGTAAATAGCAGTAAAAATACCCCAAGGTGTCTAAACAAGTCGGGACAAGGCCCCAAACATGGCTTACATCCCAATTATAGCAATAGTTTTAGAACACAATTTAATATATGATTTAGAGTAAAATACGCAACTCAATAGTTGCAGCGGAAGGGACCAAGTCCAAATCCAAACCAGTGCACGCTACACACTCGTCATCCCGCATGTACGTCAGTCCAAAACTAGTGAGAAAAATACGAAGTCCGGGGTTTCATACCCTCAGGACAAGATTTATAGTCATTACATACCTCAAACCGGCCCACATGCTAATTCGCGAAGCTCTTTCCTCTCGAATCGGCTCCCCACCGCTCCGAATCTATCCAAAACCATATTAATATCATCAATATACGCTAAAGGAACAATGCCCAATCGAAAACTATCAATTTTAGCCATAATTCCCGAAATTGGCCAAACCCGAGCCATGGGCCCACGTCTCGGAATTCGATAAAAATTGCATCACAAGAATCATTATCCTTTCCCGAGTATAAATATATAAAATGCATCAAAATCCGACCACAATTGACCCCTAAATTTCTCAATTATAAGTTTCATTTTTTTTTGCCAAGCCCTAACCCCTAATTTACACTGATTTTTCCTTTTATTTCACCCCAATTAAGTCCAAAAATCACATAGAAACGAGTTATGAAGTCAAAAATCTTAACTCCAAGTGTTCTCCCTTGATTACCTCTTTAATCCCTCTCAAAAGCTTCAAAAATCTCTCAATAATGGAGAAGGTAGACCAAATTTCGCTAAGATGGTTTTTATTAAAACACTGCCCAGCACTTATATGCTCTTCAATGCGTTCGCGCCTCAAGGTCCACGTTCACGAAGAACTGGGAATTCCTACACTACGCGTTCGTTTCCTTACAAACACGTTCGCTCAGAGTACAAAACAGACCCCCCCCCCCCCCCCCCCCCCNACCTACACGACCGCACCAGACCAAACGTGATCGCATTGCTTCCCCTTTCCCTCACGTACGCGATCGCAGATCCACATAGGCGATCGCATAGAAGAAAAAGAACACTGCCTCAGAACAAACCTATGCGATCGCAGCCCCACTATTGCGATCGCATATAAGGATACCGGTGGTCAAAAATTGCAGCAGCTACAGCAGTCCCTTTAAGGCCACACAAACTCCGATAACCACCCGAAACTCACCCGAGGCCCTCGGGACCTCAAACAAACATGATAACATATCCCATAACCTCGTTCAAAATTATTCGAGCCCTCGAAACACCAAAAACAACACAAAAAAACAAAAATCACATCAGATTCAAGCTTATGCACTTTGAAATTTCTAAATTTTGCCAAATATGCCAAAACCATCCAAAACACGTCCGATTGACCTGGAATTTTGCTCACACATCCAAAATGACCCTAAGAACCTGGTCCAACTTCCAGAATTCAATTCTGACCCCGATAGCTTATTTTCCACTGCCGACCGGAAATCGCCAAAAACTAACTTCCACCAATTCAAGCCTAATTCTACATCGGACATCAAAACCACATTTCGAACACTCATAAGTCCCAAATCACCTAGTGAAGATATTCGAGCCATAAAATCTACATTCCGAGGTTGTTTACCAATAAGTCAACTTCCGGTTGACTTTTCCAACTATTGAACCAAGTCAAGAGACTAAGTGTCTCATTTCTCTCCAAAAATCGCTCCGGACCCGAGCCAACGAATCTAACACAACATGATGAAGCTGAACCACACATAATGAAGCAGAAACGGGGGAAATGGGGCTATTTTTCAAAGTACGAGCCCAGATATATGTGTTTCATCTAATTCCAACCTCAAAACGACCCTCAAATTATCAAATTTCACTCTCCAACATCGTAGTAAAAAATCCCCAAATTTTACCTTAAATTTACATAAACTGGATGAAATATTTCATTAGCAATCTTCTATCATCAAAATTGAATAAACTTCACTTATATATTAAATTATAGTGACAGATCGCCCAAAAGTGCCTCTTACCGAGCTCCATAATTCCAAATAATGAAAAATGACCAAACCCTTCGAAATATAAAATCATGCCAATGATTCTGCATCTGTCGTCACTTAGCCGCTTCTGTGGTACCATATTTGCAGTCGGAAGCTCGCATCTGCGAGTTCCACTAGAGTCCTGACCTAACGCTTCAGCGATCAACCCACTCGCACTTGCGCACCCGCTTGTGCTGTCTCTCATCGTAGGTGCGGCCCCGCTTTTGTGCAGAGTCGTTTGCATATGTGAAGCCCCTGCTCCTCCAGCCAAATTCACTTATGTGGACTCGCATACATCATCATACTTTCGAAAATGAAAAACCACCACTCTTAGCAAAACTTTAGCAATGCAATAATATCAAACATGATCTGAAATCAATCTGAAACTCACTCGAGGGCCCCAGGACCCCGTACAATCACACCAACCAAACCCAAAACGTAACACGAACTTATTTAAGGACTCAAATCATCCAAAACAACATCGTAACCATGAATCGTACCTCAATTCAAGCCTAAGGAACTCAATAGAATTTCCAAGTTCTAACTTACGCTGAACAAGCCTAAACCAACCTATGGACCTCCAAATTCAAATCCGGAAAAATGTGTAGGTCCAAAATCACAATACGAAGCTATTGGAACAATCAAAACACCATTCCGGAGTTGTCCAAACAAAATTCAAAATCCGGTAAACTCTTACAACTTAAGCTCCCATACTTGGGACCAAATGTCCCAATCCACTTCAAAAATTCTCCAAATCCAAACCAACAACCCTGGCAAGTCACGTAACCAGAAATACACATAAGTAAATCATAAAATAAGGAAACATGGCTAAATTACTCAAAATAACTAGCCGGGTCGTTACAGATTTTTGAAGAGATTTTCACGATTTGGATTAGGATAACTTTTTTTACTAGAATTTATTCGTTATTCATGATTCCAACCATGATTTTAGTGATTGATTGATGAATCTAAGTGGAAAATTGGGTATTTTAGTAAACATGTTTTTAAAGTAAAAATTGATGATCTAAGAGTCGATTTGAGGCCCAATTTAGATGAAACACATATATTGGACTCGTATTGGAATGGATGTTCAAAATTTGTGTGTTTTGTCGGGTTACAGAGTGAAAACCCAAGGTTGACTTTGCATAATTGAATCAAGATCTTAGATTTATTGTTTGGGCTTGTTTCCTGTGACTTCTATTGATACAATGAAGTTATTTTGGCTGGATTCGAGCTGTCCAGAGGTTATTTCATGCGGGAAGGGCTTCTTATAGTATTGATTTGGCTTGCTTGAGGTGAGTATCTTACCTAAACTTGGTTGAGGCACTAGTTGCCCGAGTTATTTATGATAGCTACATGATATGTGTAGCGCAAATGTGTGGGGTACTATTCATGCTCTAGGTAGTGCTTAGGCTATGATATGCCTTGAATTGGTTTCTAAGCTTAATTCTGTTATGTTTCTTATATTCGTACCCATGTTGTGAGCTATTTGAACCATGTTTGAGATCACATAGAGGTTAATCTCCCGATTGAACCTGATAATTACTACTATCATGATGCAATTTCCTGATATGAGCTATAATAGCACACTCTGCACATGCATACACTTTCGCATGTCACTTACACCATTCCAAGAGTATGAAATTTGATATTCATTGATCATGTACATGTTTTCTTCTATATCTGCTTTCTATGTGATATAGCTTGGGCTGGCATCATGTGACCACGTCATGCATATTATGATTATGAGCATATGACCACGCCTTATGGATTATGGTTATGAGCATCTGACCATGCCATGCAGATATGATTATGAGCACGTCACCACGCCGTGCAAATTGTGATTATGAGCACGTGACTACATCGTGCAGTGTGTGGATATGGATATTTCCTCCTAGGGTCACCCTCTCATGTTTCTTCTTGATGGTGTACATGCGGTTTGAGAAAAGTTGACCAGTGATTTGGTTCAGTTATTGAAGTTACGAGGACAAGCTAGCCAGTGTTTGATTTGGTTATTGCATTTCATCTTTAATTGCAATTTTCTTAGTTGTTTACCTGATTTATTTGCATATCTTCTTTATATGTTGGATTGTTGACTGAGCAGAGTACATTATGTTATCGTCTGCACCAAGGTGTTTTATCTTTGATTCATGACTTTATCATATTATTGTTTTGTACTT
The DNA here is from genome assembly GCA_005239525.1 of Nicotiana knightiana. Taxonomy (NCBI): domain Eukaryota; kingdom Viridiplantae; phylum Streptophyta; class Magnoliopsida; order Solanales; family Solanaceae; genus Nicotiana; species Nicotiana knightiana. The sequence continues at coordinate 25,688 of ML388630.1, forward strand.
GTTGGATTTTTTAATTGTACAGGTTATTAGCGAGTATAATTTATAATTTATGCTTCTACCAGCTCGCCGAGGTTAGTTATGATACTTGTTGAGTACATGATATCGGTTGTACTCATACTATCCTCTGCACTTAATTGCGCAAATCTAAGTGTTGGACCGAGTCTCAAGTAGCTGAGGCTTGATACTGAATTATCTTTGGAGAGACAAGGTAGAGCTACATCTCGACAGTAGTCTTGGAGTCTCTTTTCATTTTGTATTGTTGGCTTTCATTCAGACAATATTTTTATTTGGTATTTCAAATATGTATTTCTGGTTTAGAGCTCATGACTCTGTATTTACCAAATTTTGCGGTATTATTGTATTTTGATGCATTTTTTTTTATCCTTGGCATTAAACTTATATTACTTCTGTTGTTTCTATTATTATTTTCTATTGTTGTTATGTCAGCTTTCCTAGCAAGTGAGTTAGGCGTCATCATGATCGGTTGGTGGTTTTGGTTCATGACGAGTAGGTATAAGAACCCTAGGTTCATAGGTGCTACCGGTCATGAGAAAGTTTAGTAGAGTCATGTGGATCGGTACAGAGACGCATGTACTTATCTTCTAGGGGCTCACAAACTTTTAGGAAAACTTCCCTTTATTGCATTCTTGTCATGCGGATTTATTAATTCTCAATTTCACACCTTTACACTTCTATTCTCTCACAGATGGTGAGGACACGTTCAGCCGGATTGGGCGGACAGGCACCAATACCACCAATCAGGTTGCGAGAGGCCGAATCCGGAGTAGAGCACGAGGTGGGGTTCGAACCACAGCTAGAGCAGCATCAGTGTAGCCACCAGTTGCTTCAATGGAGGAGAAAGTTCCTGATACTATTGAGTCGGTGGGACCAGCTCAGACACCAGCGGCACCTATTGTTATATTTTGTCTTCAGGGGGCCATGGCTCAGATCTTGAGCATGTGCACGAGATTGGATCGTGTTAATATGATACCAATTGCAGCAGCTACTTTGCAAGTTGGGGGAGGAGGCCAGACAACCGCCAGTTATACACCGGAGCAGCTAGCTCAAAGGTATTAAACAACAGGGGTGTTACCAGTTCAGCCAGTTATTGCTTATTGGGCCGAGGTTGATCCATCTATGACTGATAAGGAGCAGAAGAGGTTGGAGCGATTTAAGAAGCTTCATCCTTCCAAGTTCAGTGGAGGAGAGTCAGAGGATTCTCATATTTTTCTTGATCAATATCATCGGGTTCTTCACACAACAACTACTATAGATACTAGTTGAGTTGCTTTACTACATTTCAGCTGACAGGGGCAGCCTACAGATGGTGGCAGACCTATGCGTCAAGCTAGCCAGGTGGCGTAGCACCACTTACATTGCATCAATTCTCAGTTCTCTTCTTAGAGAAGTTTGTCCCACAAACTTGCAGAGATGAGTTGCGTAAGGCGTTTGAGAAACTAACTCAAGGGGATATGACTCTGACCCAGTACAAGATAAGATTCACAGTTTTTGTACGTCATGTAGTATGGTTGGTTCCCCCTGAGAGGGAGAACATCAGGAGGTTCACTGATGGCCTCAACTATAGTCTACATTATAGTTTGGCTCTAGGTTCAGATATGGATGCTCGGTTTCACCGGGTGGTTGAGATTTCTAGGCGGTTGGAGCATATTCACATGCTTGAGCAAGAGGAGCAGGAGGCTAAGAGACCCCGTGGTTCAGGTAGATTTGGTGGTGCCTCTTCTGGAGGCCAGCCACATTACAGTAAAGGTCATCCTTTTAGGACCACTCAAGCAGCTTGTCAAGTTTCTTGTGGTTCATCGATTAGCCACAACCAATACAATGCTCTACCAGTTCAGTCACCATTCACTGCACTACCGACACAGAGTTCTTATTGTGCTCCATCTGCTCAGGGTTCTACGGGCAGTTATTTGTGTTATTAGGGTCAACAGCCTCATAGGAGGGGTTGTTTCCATTGTGGAGACTTGAGCCACCTCTAGAGGGATTTCCCCAGATTTCTGAGTAGGGTTCCATAGTACAACTCACGGCCTATGATTTCAGCACCAGTATCTACACCACCCACACAACCAGCTAGTGGTGGGCTCACTCTGTTCGAGGTCTCCCTAGATGGGGAGGTTGGTCAAGTGGTGCTTCCAATGCTGTGATCACATGTATTTTTTAGTGTTGCATAGGGATGCTTCAGTTTTATTTGAACCTGATTCCACTTACTCTTATGTGTCATCCTATTTTTCTCGTTATTTGGATATGCCTCGTGATTCTTTAAATATGCATGTTCATGTATCTACACTAGTGGGTGATTGTATTGTGGTGGATCGTGTGTATAAGTAGTGTGTGGTTACTATTGGGGGTTATGATACTGGGGTCGATCTTTTATTGCTTAGTATAGTTGATTTTGAGGTAATTTTGGGTATGGATTAGCTATCTGCGTACCATGATATTCTTTATTGTCACGCCAAGACCATAACATTGGCAATATCGGGGTTGCCCAAGCGGAGTGGAGAGGTTCTCTTGGTCACACTCCTAGTAGAGTGATTTCACAGTTGAAGGCTCAATGGATGGTTAAGAAGGGGTGTTTGGCGTATTTTTCCTTCGTGAGATATGTTAGTGTTGATACTCCTACTATTGAGTCAGTACCAGTAGTGAGGGAGTTCCCATATGTGTTTCCTGTAGACCTTCTAGGCATGCCACCCAATAGGGTTATTGACTTTGGTATTGATTTCCTAGGGGCATTCAGCCCATGTCTATCCCAGCGTATCTCATGTCACTAGTAGAGTTGAAGGAAAAGCTATAGGAATTGTTTGATAAGGGTTTTATCAGTCCTAGTGTGTCATTTTCGGGTTCACCGTGTAACGTCTCGTGTTTTCATACGTAAAAGTTTCGTCTTCAGTAAATCGACGTGGACTCCTTGATGAGATGATCTTGAGGTTAACGTATTTATGCTATTTATAACAAGCGATAAGTAAGTGCCATGAAGGATAAAGGGTACGCGAATTAAAGAAAATGAGTTTGGTTGAAGGTTGTCGATTTGGGATAAAATACGGTCCGAGCTATAATACACGATATTTATGGACTAGTACCATACAAGGTCCCATATGGCCATGATAGTATGAAGTATAAAGTATATTAAAAATGAGTAGTATTTTAAGTAATTTGAGATAATTCTTAATTATGTGGGTAATTGGTTAATTATCGGGTAACGTGACATTACCTAATTAACTAATAAATTGGATAAAGATTAAAATCCCCCACCCACCCCACCCCCATGTGGCAGTAAGCCACTTCTTAGACAAATGACTCTTAGTCATTTTTTATTAGGTGGCAACCTAATTGATAATAACAAGAAACTTCATTTCTTATATTTTGTGTAAAAAAGCACTACAATCAGATTGTTAGAAATTCTTACAAGTTTGGTTTTATAGACATTACATGTTTGGTTTATTCCTAATTCAAATTCAAAACATTTTCAAACCAGACGCTAAAACTCAATCCAATAAATTTTCAACAAAATTTCTTGCAACCAAACAATTCCAACGAGAATTATTAGCACCTTAGCAACGTAAAATATTGCGGTTCAAAAGGAGTACAGTGCAACCTTTTCCAAGAATATCATATGGATTTTTCCCTACTCCAGGTATGTTAAGGATATCCTTTCTTTCTTTTTGGAATGATCCAAATGATACAAAAAGAAACGAGCAAATGCACATCTTTCATAAATGACTCTTTCATAGAAATACTAGGGGTCTCTATGTTCTTGATGCCCCATGTGAGATATTATTATATCTTCTGTTCATCGGTCTCAGAATAATACGCATTTGATAAAGTTTATCGGAAAGGAATATTGAGATTATTAACATATTTTCATACATTTCATTAATTTATACATGTACATTGACCCATGACCAGATGGCGTTATATACGCGTATTTATATGTATATATATGTATATGGGATATGGGAAAAAGTTACAGCTCATATATGTACCACCACCAGATCACTTGGTATATGTTGATAATTTTTCCCACAATGGCCGAGATGATATGATGGGATGCCCTCAGAGGCTTGATGATATTATGTATACCAATACCTATGCATGACATGACATTTACATGCACGTGCATGATATTATAACTTCTTTTTTTATTTACAAAGTGATTTAGACTTACAGTCGGAATTCTTTATTCTATGTTTCATCTATGTTTGTTATGTACTAATTATCATGCCTTACATACTCAGTACATTATTCGTACTGACACCCTATTTCCTGGGGCCTGTGTTTCATGCCCGCAGGTGCAGGCAGGCAAGCTGACAGTCCCCCTTCTTAGGATCCTTGATCAGCGAGAGTTGGCGTGCTTCACTGGATCCGGAGCTGCCTTTTGATTTTGGTACGACATGCTTGTATACATATGTGGGTATGATGTGTCCCAGTCCCGTTCTTGTACAGTTATCTTTTCTATTAAAGGTCTGTAGACAGTTATGTATAGTTGGATAGTATGTGCCCTAGTCGGCTTCCAGTTTTAGGTATATTGTTGTCTATAGCAGCCTCGCCGGTCGCCCATTGTATCCCGCATGTATATGTACATATGTATTTTGAATAGGTTTCCCTTACGTATGTTATTCATGTTTATAACTTAGACGCATGCTTAAGGACGTTCGACGGGTAGGATTGGGTCATCCGTCGCGGTACAGCCACTAGTTGTGGAGAAGAAGGATTGTACTATAAGGATGTGCTTGACTACATGTAGTTGAACGAGGTTACTATCAAGAACAAGTAACCACTATCGTGTATTGATAATTTGTTTGATCAGCTTTAGGGTGTTGGGGTATTCTCGATGATTCATTTGAGAACGGGGTTCCATTAGTTGATGATCTGGGCTTCAGATATTTTGAAGACGGCTTTCAAGACCTGTTATGGTCACTATGAGTTTCTAGTGATGTCTTTTGTGCTGACCAATACCCTAGCAGATTTTATGCCCTTGATGAATAGCGTATATAAGCCATATCTTGATTCCTTTTTCATAGCATACATTGATGATATATTGATCTATTCTCGCAACTGGGAGGATCATGAGCAGCATTTGACGATCGTGCTCCAGACTTTGAGGAAGAATAAGCTATATGTTAATTTCTCCAAGTATAATTTTTGGTTAGACTCGGTGGCATTCTTTAGACACGTGGTTTCAGTTGAGGGGATTAAGGTGGATCCGAAAAATATTGAGGTAGTTCATAGTTGGCCCAAGTCATCTACTGCTTGTAGCGAGCCGGTCATTCGTTCTGAGAGTTATAGCCCCATTTCCCCCCATATATGCTTATTTATGTGTTGTTCAGCAATGTTGAGATGTATTGGGTTGGTAGGTGTGGGTTCATAATAGTTTTGGAGTGTACTGATCACTTAGTCGATTAGTCAAAAAGTTAAGTTAGAAAAGTCAACGGGAAGTTGACTTAGGAGTAAACGAATTCGGATTTGGATTTTCATGATTCGATTAGCTTTGTTGGGTGATTTTAGGCTTAGGAGTGTGTCCGGAATGTAATTTGGAGGTCTGTGGTAGAATTAGGCTTGAATTGGCGAAAGTTATAAATATGGCAATTTTGGTCGGCAGTGGAAAATTAGGTATCGGGGTCGGAATATAATTTCGGAAGTTAGAGTAGATTCGTAGTGTTATGTGTGACGTGTGTGCAAAATTTGAGATCATTCGGACGTGGTTTGATAGGTTTCGGCGTTGTTGGTGAATTTTGGATGTTTAGAAGTTCTTAGACTTGAATTCGAGGTAGATTTGGTGTTTTGGTGTTGTTTTGGGTGTTCTGAAGGTTCGACTAAGTCCGGGTAGTCATATATGACTTGTTTGAATTATTGGTTAAGGTTCCAAGGGGCTCGGGGCGATTTCGTATAGTTAACAGGAAGTTTAGAGTTTGGAAAATGTTGCTGGTGCAGTCTTCTAGTGTGTCCACACCTGCGGAGTGGGGACCGAAGGTGCGATAGTCGCAGAAGCGAGAAGCAATCTGCAGATGCGGAGAAGTGCACAGGAGCGGAAGGTTGACCGCGTCTCCGGAACCACATGTGCAGGTGTGCGGTCACAGATGCGGGACTCGAGCTTTAATGAAAAACCGCACTTGCGATGGGATTTCCGCAGGTGCGGTGCCGTAGGTGAAAGAAAGGGGTCTGCAGGTGCGGAAACCCGTGAGCAGAACCTATATAAGTAACCCTTCGCGAAATTTTACACTTTTTCCACCATTATTGAATGGGTTTTTGAGCTAGGGCAGTTTTTTTCAAGGGAGAATCAAGAGACATCACTGAGGTAAGTTGCTTGGGATTAATTACACGCGTTTATGATGTTTTTCCATTTATTAGGCATGAAATTTATACGAGTTTAGGGTGAAATTGAGGGAGTTAGCGCTTGAGTTTTGGAGAGTTTTAGGTAGGGATTTGAGGGACGAAACGGAGTCCGATTTTGATAAATTTTATATGGTTAGACTCGAGAGAGGACGAGATTTTTGATTCTGCCATTGTTGACTGATTTCGAGATGTGGGCCTTAGGGCCGGGTTTTGGCCGATTTCAGATTTTTGGCCTATTTTGTAGTTTTTATTGTGGAATTCGATCCGTTAGCCTATGTTGATGGTATTAATATGATTATGGTTAGATTCGGAGCTTTTGGAGACCGATTCTAGAGATGTGGGCATCCCGGAATAGGATTTTACACAGTGGAGGTAACAGTTTTAATTTTGGATTTGAGGGTATAAACTCGGAGAGTTTGATATCATGTGATTGTTTGGAGGTGATACCCATGCTAGGTGACGGGCGTGTAGGTGTATACCTCGAGGGATTGAGACTTGGTCCGTCCCGTGAGGCCTAATGGCCATTATCTGTGGTTATGCATTTACTTATTGTTGAACTTGTTTGCCTTCATGCTAGGGATCATGCTTAGGCTTTATTCATGCTCACATTAGTTATACTCATTCATATAAATTATTGTACATTTTTACCTCAGTATCTATTATTTACTAATATGATGTGATACTTGATGTGGGTTGTGTCCTCTTATTTGTTGAAGATGGTGAGGCTAGTGAGGTACATGATTGAGTGAGGTCGAGTGCCTGGTTCAGAGGATATTAATACCATAGCGCGTGAGTTGACCGTGCGGACCTAGGTATTTATACCATAGTGCGTATGTTGTCCGCATAGCACGTGAGTTGACCATGTGGATCCAGGTATTGATATGGTAGCACGTGATATGTTCATGCTTAGCGTTTGGGCTTTGGGAGCCCTTCCGGAGTCTATACACACTCCCAGTGAGCGCAGAGTGTTGAGTGTATAGAGTGTTGAGTGTTGAGTGCTGAGTGCGAGTGTTGAGTGATGGAGTGGCATTGCTGTGAAGTTGCATTTACTTTTGATATTGATGCATTTATCTATTAAATTTCTTTGTAGCATTTACTAAGTTATCGAATTTTCCTGTTTATTCACGTTTATTGTAAATTGTGAAAATAAATAATTGGATTGTTTTGATTAGCTCATCACTACTGCTCAGTTCCTTAGTTATTTCTGTTACTACTGAGTCGGTTGTACTCATACTACACCCTGCACTTTATGTGCAGATCCAGGTGAGTTAGAGCGCGGCGATCGTTGAGTTCAGGCCGGCTATCTTTGGAGACTGCAAGGTAGCTGCTAGCGTCTGCAGGACCTTGTTACTCCTTTATCATTCTTCTTTTTGGACTGTATTGATAGTTAAACAGTTATATATCTTAGTTCATAGTTTTATACGCTCGTGACTTAGTGACACCCCGAGGTTTGGGGCTCGTTTTCATATTTTTCTATATTATATTTAGAGTTGATTTAGTCTATGAAAAATTTAAATGTTCAAATGTTTTATTAATTTCTTATAATCGATTTAGTAATAATATTTTGGTAAATAGGCTTGCCTTGTAACACGCTAGGCGCCATCACGACCATGGTTAGATTTTGGGTCGTGACACTGCTACTGAGATCTGGTGCTTCCTTGGGTTGGCTGGGAATTATCGATGTTTTGTGGAGGGGTTTTCATCTATAATATCCTTATTGACTAGATTGACATAGAAGAGTGCCCCATTTAGGTGTTCTTATTAATGTAAGGAGAGCTTTCAAAAGCTCAATATTACCTTGACTACAACTCCAGTTCTGGTTTTGCCTTTAAGACTGGGTTTTAATACAATATATTGTAATATTTTATGAATTGACATTGGATGAGTGTTGATGCAGTAGAGTAGAGTGATTTCTTATGTTTCACATCAGTTGAGGCCCTATGAGAAAAACTACACGATACATGATTTGGACTTAGAAACCATTATTCACGTGCTCAAAATTTGGAGGCATTATCTTTAAGGCGTGCCGTTAAGTATGTTGCTTAGTGTTTGAACTGTCAGCAGGTGAAGTACGAGTGTCAGAGACTGGTTGGTCTACTTTAGAGGCTAGATATTTCGTAGTGGAAATGAGAGAGTATCACTATGGATTTTGTAGTTGCGCTTCCATGGACCTTGAGGAGATTCAGTGCACTGTGGGTTATTGTGGATAGATAAATAAGTCTACACACTTCATTCCATTCATGACTACCTACTCTTTAGAGCAGCCAGCTTGGATTTATATTCGAGAGATTGTTCTCCTTCATTGTGTGCCCGTGTCTATTATCTCGGATCAAGGAACGCAGTTTACATCGCATTTTTGGAGAGCACTGCAGTGTGAGGAGAGCACACAGGTCGAGCTGAGTACAACATTTCATCCCCAAACAGACAGGCAGTCTGAGCACACTATACAGATTTTGGAAAACAAGTTACGAGCCCGTGTAATTTATTTTAGAGGATCATGGGATCAGTTTCTACCATTAGCATAATTCTCCTACAACAACATCTATTTGTTTAGTATATAGATGGCTCCTTATGAGGCCTTACATGTGAGAGGATGTCATTTTCTAGTTGGTAGGTTTGAGCATGGGGTGGTGCTTTAGAGAAGTTGAAGTTGATTCAGGAGCGTCTTCGTACACTGGAGTCCAGGCAGAAGAGTTATGCTGACAAGAAGGTTTGTGATGTTCCATCTTTGGTGGGTGAGAAGGTTCTACTCAAAGTATCTCCCATTAAGGTTTTGATGAGATTCGGGAAGAATGGAAAGTTGAGCCCTAGGTATATTGGTTTTTTTGAGGTGCTTGAGAGAGTGGGAGATGTGGCCTACACACTTGCCTTGCCACCTAGTTTATCAGGAGTTCATCCAGTGTTCCAGGTTTCCATGCTCCAGAAGAATTTTGGGCATCCTTCACATGTTCTGGACTTTGAGCACGGTGCAGTTGGATGATGATTTGACTTATGATGTGGAGCCGGTGGCCATTTTGGACCAGCAGTTTCGAAAGTTGAGGTCGAATAATATAGAATCGGTGAAGGTTCATTTGCCGTTCAAGGAGGCTACTTGGGAGATCGAGATAAAGATGTGGATTAGATATCCTCACCTTTTTGAGACTCCAAGTACAATTCTAAACTCGTTCGAGTAAGAATATTTATTTAAGAGGGGGAGAATGTAACGACGCGATCGATCGTTTCGAGTATTTTAGCCATGTTTCCCCTATTTGATGCCTTATATATGTATTTGTGATAATGGGACTTGCCATGGTGGTTTGTTTGGTTTTGGGAGAGTATTGGATTTGATTGAGACGCTTAGTCCTAAGGTTGGATGCTTAAGTTATAACAGTTTATTGGAGTTCGAATTTTCTATAGGCAACCCCGGGAATGGTGTTTTGATAGATCCAATAGGTTCATATGGTAGTTTGGACCTAAGCATATGTTCGGATTTGGTTTTGGAGGTTTCTAGATTATTTTGGCTTGAATTGGCGAAAGTTGAAAAGTTAAAGGTTTGGAAGGTTGATATGTTTAACCGGGGGTTGGATTTGATGGTATCGGTTTCGGATTGTGGTTCCGAGAGTTGGAATAGGTCCGTTGTGTCATTTGGGACTTGCATGATTTGGGATCGTGCCGAATTGTTTAGCCTTGTTCGACGTAAGTTTTGAATTTGAAAATTTTGATTAGTTTCTTAAGTTTGAATTGAGGTGTGATCCGTAGTTTTAATGCTGTTTTGTGTGATTTGAGGCCTCAAGTAAGTCTGTGTTATGTTTTGGGATTGGTTGGTGTGATTAGACAGGGTCACGGATGCCTTGGTTTGTTTCGAATGAGTTTCGGACCATTTCACCATGTTTTAGACTACTCATTGCTGAGGTTTGGTTTCCTTCTTCGCGATCTTGTCAAGGTGATCGCATTCGCGTTCACAGAAGGTTGGAGTGGGTTGGGAAGTCTCCACTCTACACGTTTGTGGTGGGGATCTTAAATTTATTATTTGGTCTTGTTTCTTATGGCTTCTACTGGTATTATTAAGTTATTTTGGCTAGATTCGAGACATCCGGAGGTTGATTCACGCGGGAAGGGTTTCTTAGAGTATTGATTTGGCTTGCTTGAGGTGAGTATCTTTCCTAAACTTGGTTGAGGCACAGTTGTCTGAGTTATTTGTGATAGCTACGTGTTATGGGAGGCACACATGTATGGGGTTAAGCTCACGTGCGTGCTCCGAGGTATTATTCATGCTATTTGTAGTGCTTAGGCTATGATATGTCTTAAAATTGTTGTTAAGCTTAATGCTTTGATATTTCTTATATTTGTGTCCATGTTATGAGCTATATGAACCTTATTTGAGGTCACATAGAGGTTAATCTCCCGATTGAACCTGATAATTGCTACTTTCGTGATGCAATTGCCTAATTTGAGCTATGATAGCACACTATGCACATGCATACACAATAGCATGTTACATATACCAGTCCGGGGGTATGAAATTTTGTGTTCATTGATCATGTACATGTATCTTGTATATCGTCTTTCTGTATGATATGGATTGGACTGGTAGCACATAACCACACCGTGCAGATTACGATTATGAGCACGTGACCACGCTATGTGGATTATGATTATGAGTATGTATCCACGATGTTGCGGCCAAACGCATACGCAAGTATACGCGGTCATCAAGTAACAAAGTGACTAAAAGTTAGATGTCGAACCCACGAGGACTTGTGATTCATTATTAACTAAATTATACTATCCTAACTATCTATAAAGAATTAAAAATAGAAGTATTTGATTCTAAACTAATTAAAATAAGGAAAAACACATAATGAACTCTGAACATAGGAAGAGCATATTTTTACGTTATCAAAATGATGAAAATGATCTAGGGTTATGGGCTATCTAACAATCCTATTATATTCTTTGATTGAGTTTACTAACTAAATACATCTATCTTACTGCTTGACATGGTTAATATTGCTCATAAGAATCTATCAAGTTCTTACTCACTTATTCAAGCTAACATAACGCCTATATGTATATGGAATTAGAACTAACAAGAACGCATTTATAATTCCTGTAAATCAACTAAGCAAGGCAATTAGGTATATGTCTATCCTAACCGCGAACTCGTTCCCCAGTGCTCAGGTTCAAGAAATTGCTCCGCTCAATCCTATAAGCAATCTAGAATTCTCATTTTCGAGTTCAATTCTAGATTCATAGATAGTATTAAATTCGTGATCAAGCAATCAAATAATCAAGCGCAAGATTGAATAAATAAACCAATATGATAAATCAAGAAAGCAAAATCAATATACGAATAACAATAGCCATGAAAGAACCACAACCCTAGAATGTGAAGTTTAGCTCCACATAGACATGGTAGTAAAACAACAAGCCATACAAAGAAACACAAAAATTATAAAGTTTGGTAGAAGAAAAGATGAAACATGGCCTCCACGGCGGCTCTGTGCTTTCCCTTGGTCAAAAGTCTCTCAAAAATGTTCCCCTTCTCCAAGATAGGTTTAGGACCCCTTTTATACGAGTTGGAACCGTGTAGGACCGAAATAACCTTGTCCTGGGCGAAATAGGAAAAATCATGCACGCAGGGTCCAGGCGAGCGCCACGTGTTGTCCCTACCACTAGATCCAGTGTTTCCACAATTTCAATCCTTCAATTTTTTTCTTATCTTTGTATCTCTTATTTCTTTTGTCTATCACTTGGGGGGACAAAGACCAAATGGTGTCCCTCCTTTGTCTCCTTCATCTCATTCTTTTATTTTATTTTCTTTTGTGTTTTTTATTTTTTCTCCAAATCTTTTTATCTTCACATTGTTTTATTTTTACACAGTTAAAATATAATATTAAGCATAAAGTAATATAATTAATACTCAAAAGATGATTAAAAGTGCTATAATGTGAGGTAATAATGGTTAAATATATGTATTTTTGACCAATCATAACGCAGTGCAGATTATGATTTTGAGCACATGATTATTCCATGCAAATTGTGATTATGAGTACGTGACCACGCCATCGGATTATGATTATAATCACGTGAACACATCATGCGGATTGTGATTATTAGCATGTGACTATGTCGTGAGCATGTGAATATGGATCCATCCCTCTAGGGTTCTCTCATGTTTCTTCTTGATGGTGTACATGCCGTTGGATAAAAGATGTTGTTTGGAAAAGCTAGCCAGTGTTTGATTTCGTTATTGCATTTTCTCTTTCCTTTCAATTTCCTTGGTTGTTTACCTGATTTCTTTGCATATATTCTTTATATGTCTGATTGTTGACAGAGTAGAGCATGTTACGTTATCGTGTGCACCAAGGTGATTTTATTTGTGATACATGACTTGATTTTATTATTGTTACGCACATGTTAGATTTATGAAATGTATAGGTGATTAGAGAGTATCATTTAATTTTTGTTTCTATTACCTCGTCGGGGTTAGTTATGATACTTGTTGAGTACATGGGGTCGGTTGTACTCATATTACACTCTGCACTTAATTGTGCAGATCCAAGTGTTGGACCGAGCAATTAGTAGATGAGGTTTATTGCTGAGTTATCTTTGGAGAGACGAGATAAATGTGCATCTCGACCGCAGTCTTGGCGTCTCTTTTCATTTTATATTGTCTCATTTCATTCAAACAATATTGTTATTTGGTATTTCAGACTTGTCTTTCTGTCTTAGAGCTCATGACTCTATATTTACCAGTTCTTTGGCGAAGGGGGTATTGTATTTCGATGCAGTTGTTTATATCACTAGCATTAGACTTGTACTAGTTCTACTATTTCTATTGTTATTTTTCGTTATTATTATATTGGATTGCTTAGCAAGTAAGTTAAGCGCCATCTCGATCGGTTTGTGATTTTGGGTCGTGAAACTTGTTGAACTAAATACTTAAGCTGACTAGTTGATTTACTAGTTTGTTGAATGATATGGTTAGTATTACTCATAAGAACCGATCGATTCCTTACTAATTGTCACTTCAAGGTAACTTAACGCCTATATGTTTGTGGAATTATGACTAACAAGAACGTGTTCATCATTCCAATATATCACCAAGCAAGGTGATTAGGTATATGTCTATCCTATGCGCGAATCTGTTCCTTGTTGCCCGGGTTTAAGAACTTGTTTTATTTTATCCTATATATAATCTTGAATTTCTACTTTTTAATCAATTCAAGATTCATAGATGCTATAAATAATTAAGTATAGGATCAAATAAATAAACTAATATAATAAAATTAAAGTCGTCAATTCTAATTTTCAAACATCAACATTCATGTAGCACCTATAATCCTAGAACGAAAAGAACTAGCCACTCAATCACGTTAATAATCATATTAATGCTTAAACTACAAGTAATAAGAGGAAAGAAGAAAAACTCTATCATTTCCATCTCCTAATTTGCTTCAGCAATGTCTCTCCTTCACAAAGGTCAAATTTTCCTCCAAAAATGAGTGATTATTTATAGGTATGAGAAATATTCTAGATGATTTTAATCAAATCCAACCAAAGAAGGAAAATGTTGGCTTTGAGAGGCAGTGAGTGCGCCGCAATCTAAATCCCACCAAATTTGTGTGCGCCGCAATCTAAATCCCACCAAATTTATGTGCGCCGCGACAAAATGGGGAGCATGCCTGATTTTTGTGTCATCCTGCGCGAGACGCGGTTTATATTGCACAATAAGGGTGGCAAGTGGGTTGGGCCCGACCGTGACCGACCCGGGCCTGCGGGCTATACGGGTTAGCGGGCTAAACAGGCCGACCGTGGAGGTCCGGGCTTGGGGGGCTTTAGGCCCGTGGGGGGCCGGTTCTAAGGTTTGGACCCGTGATCCCGGGCCCGGCAGGCGGGCCTGGTCCGGGCCAAGCGGGCCCAACGGTAAAAATTCAAAAAAAAAATAATAATTTAAAAAAAATGGCCAACGGCCAGATTTTTAAAATCTAGCCGTTGGAGCCTCAAAAGAGCCGTTTGGCATGTTTAAAAATTAGTCATTTGGCCCCCAAACTTTGTTTTAACCCCAAACTTTTTATAATTACACTTTTTNGGTGGAAGGACAAAGAAAAATACTTTCTGGTTCTTTCAAGGATGGCTCGAAATATTTTAAGTATTCAAGCTTCAACAGTGGCATTGGAGAGCACTTTCAGTCAAGCGAGACTTCAATCGGTGATCATAGAGCGTCTATGAGGGAGAGCTTGGAAAAATCAGTACTCTTCAGAGATTGGATCCGTTCGGAAAGAAGAAATTTTGGACTTGCTGAATCACAACTGGATATAGACGAAGCTTATGAAGAAATGCTAGAGGAACTTGCGGAGGATGTTGCTAATGCTTCGCCCGGAAGCGGTGATGAACAAGCTTCTTTTCCGCCACGACCAACGGAAGTTCCGCCCAACCTTGAAGGATTTATGAAATTTGTTAGGGATACTTTGTAGATTAATATGTAACTTATATTTTGGCACATCTTGATTAGTTTTTTTCAATTTTAATGGTGGTATTAGTACATTAGCTGTGCTCATTCCATTGGGGGGAGGAAGACTAAGAAAGATATTGTCATTTTTTTAAATATCGTTATTAATAAAATTTATAAGGCATTTCCTTGAATATTTGTGTTTACACTTGAATTACAATACATATCTAATAGTTATATATAATATAATTTACAATAAATTATCTTAGATAATATAATATGATTACATAACAGAAATTTTGTAACTCTAGAAATACACTTATACAAGATTTACAAGAAATTGCCTTACATAAAAAAAATTAAAAAAAAATAGCCCGGACCCGTTTAGGCCTGTTTGGCCCGCGGGCTCGGCCCTCTTAGCCCGGGCCCATGTGGGCTTAGGCCCGTAGGGGGCCGGTTCCACACATATAGCCCGTTTGGCCCGGGCCCGTTTAGCCCGGGCCCGCATAACCCAGGCCCGCATAGCCCGGGCCCGCTTAGCCCGGCCCACTTAGCCCGTTTGGCCCGGGCCCGGCCCGTTAGCCACCCNCCCGGCCCACTTGACCCGTTTG
Organism: Nicotiana knightiana; assembly: GCA_005239525.1. Lineage (NCBI taxonomy): Eukaryota > Viridiplantae > Streptophyta > Magnoliopsida > Solanales > Solanaceae > Nicotiana > Nicotiana knightiana. The sequence continues at coordinate 41,081 of ML388630.1, forward strand.
GCCCGGGCCCGACTCGTTAGCCACCCTTGTTGCACAAGCCTTGAGTGCGCTCCCGGACGCAATACAGTTATAGCCTATTTGACCAAACTGGAGAAATCAGCTTATTTTGAGAAGTATTTTTTTTAGTATTTATGTAGTTTATGTTTGGTTAATAACTCTAAAAAAATACTTTTAAGCAATAATTTATGTTTGGCCAAACATTTCATAAAGTACTTTTAAGTGTCAAATTACGAATAAAAACATAAATAAATTTACTTGATAGTTAATATTATAAGTAAATAAATAATCTCAAAAATTTATTATTACAGGCAATAATTAAATATTTTCATATTTTGTATGTTGTTGTTGTTGTAGATTCAATATTTTTATTTTATTTAAGTAAAAAATGAAAATAAAATTTAAAAGTACTTAATTCTTTTAATATAAGTTAAATATATCAAAATCATTCAACAAATATAAAAGCATTCACCCCTAAAGTCACTATATATTAGAAAGTTACCCTAAAAATAATAAGAAATATTTATACATTAATATCTAAGTATTAGTTTAACGGTTATTTTGGTATATACCATATTTTGTTAAGGGTATTTTTAGTAAGAAGAAAAGTCAAAACTGCTTCTGCTTCTGCTTATGGAAAGAAGCTATTTTTTTTTGCTTCTCAAAAATTGCTTCTGCTTCTTCCCAAAAACACTTTTTTTCTCCAAAAAAGCTTGGCCAAACACCTCAAGTTAGAAAAAAAAAATACTTGTAGTCCATCCCTATACTAGCAACAAATCAGGCACTTCAACCCCATTCTACCTCCAATAGCTCCTACACGCATAAACAATACACTTAAGTTCAAAACTTCATAATGTACTTAAAATATCAATAAGATTGCACTAAAATGTGATGCAAATTATGTCATATTATATGCATTTTAGCCAATCATCGCTCCGTATTTAATTTGACACTTGTTGTGTAGTTAATTTAAAAAAAAAATTATAACGCTCTTAATATTATAATGGAGTTGTTTGGATCTTTGTAATCCCGTAATTTTTACCTTCGATTTGAAGGACTTTTCACGTTTAACTTTGGTGTTATTTATCTTTTTTATTTTTGAATTTGTCTTTTTTTGAAATATCAATATAACCATTTTTGAAATTGTTCTTAAGAAAATTCTCAAGGAAGCTTATTTGAACACAAACAAATCTCATGGTTCAGCAACAACTTGTATATCGACTTTAACGTGTGAGTACCCGTGGTCACCGTTGGTGATGAACAAACTCGGAAATTCAGCAGAAAAGATTCAATTGTCATTTCAATTAGGGAATGATGATAAATATGACGATCCGAGTGTGGCACGGGAAATTAAAGTTCAAGCTGAAATATGGGATATGATAATGATGGGATCAGATGGACTTTTCGGTAAGGATCATGATTTTGAGTTGGAGGAATTGGTAACGAAGAATAGGCTAATGGATTTGTACAAATTGAAGAATTTCAAGATGCACCGAAAAATTCAGAAAATATAGAGATTTATACACCTTTTACAAGAGAGAGTTCCAAGGCTGGTAAAACACATATTGGTGGTAAGCGTGATGATATTACAATCATAGTTCCCCATATCTTGCCCCTATAGTTTGAATTATAGTTCAAGTTCGTATAGAAATGAGTTCAAATGAAATTTTATAAGTTTTCGCCATTGATGTTGATAATGATCTTATTACCCCCTTTGTTTTCTTTATCTGGTGCCTTGTAGTACATTGATTTATATATGATTGCAGATAAATATACATTCATGTGTCTGGCATAATTATAGTCTCACTATTGATACTATATGTTGGTCTTTAAGCTTATTGTAGCTTAATTTTAAGCTTAGTCTAGTTTAATTTTAAGTTTGGTGTAGCTTAAAGTGAGTGAATGGAAAATGGTGGAAAAGAAATGGAGGGAAGTGAAATTTTGAATTAGTGCACTTTGTCCCTTATTGGAAGAAGGAAAGAAAATATATGTGTATATATAGAGAATCTCTTCTTCTAACTCTTAAAGAGTTGAGAAGAAGGCAAGCCTCGCACCGTCATCGTCGTCGCTCGGCTTCGGCTTCGGATTTGGTCAACGATTGATTGATTAATCTTTTTGGACAAAATTCCTTTCAAATTATTTAATTAATTAATTTAATTAATTAATGGAAAAGTTTCAAATCCGGAATGACCCGCGAGCCGGTCCGGTTCCCTGATTATTTTAAATCCGTTTTTAAATTTCTCGCAATATTCATAACTGTTCAAAACAGCTATGGCTGTTCTGAAAGGATTCTCACTTGTTCCAACAACTATGGATGTTCTGAAAGGTTGCAAAATCTTTTCAGAAACAGTACTAAATTGGCTACAAATATACCTTGAATCCCAGAATTATTACTTACTAAATTTTCTGATCTTCTTCTTCTTCTTTTTCTGCACAAAATATTCCAGTGTGTTTTACAGCCTTCGAGTGGTTCGTTGATCACCGGCGTTTTTGGTACCAACACTCCGGTGAGTTAAATCGTTCTATCTTGGGAGGATATATTCCAACATCTCGGGTACTTGAGGGGAATAATTTCCTTAAGGACACACTGTGTATTCAGAGGGCTTAGTTTATTCTTATATTATTTTTCATACAAAAAACTAAGGACGCCTGGACTAGCGCGCCCGCGCTCAGCACGCGCTAGTGGTCGCGCTAGTCAGGTTTCTCACTGTCCGTAGTATATTCCATTAGCGCGGCCGCGCTAATCCCGCGCTAAGGCCCGCGCTAGTGAGGTTTCTTACTGTTTCTGTATTTTTGCAGAAATTATTATTGTTTTATTTTACAGCAATACAAATTATTGACAATCTTAAGGAGATTATAATTTTTATTATATTTTGTACTTTGTTTGTTGGAGATTAAAAACCTTTGTGTTTTCTGCTCCAACTGAATTTTACTATTCTGATTTGAAGATATAAAAACTAAATCAGAATTTTAAAATTCAGAAAACGATTGAAGAAAATAAAAACTTCATCTTTTTCTGTGAAACAGTATATAAATACTTCGGTTTTTATTTATTGTACATACTGTTTATTGTTGATTACAGTATTGTTTATTATTCTTGTTTTGCCATTGATTGAACTCTTCTGTTGTTGACAGTGAGAAATGGCAATTGATAACGGAAATTCTTATGCGACTGTTTCGGCAACGACGATAGCCTCGTCGAGCCGGACGGCTGTTCCACCGGCAGAAAAACCAGAGAAATGTTCTGGAGCCAACTTCAAAGGATGGCAGCAAAGGATGTTCTTCTGGCTTACCACACTTGGTATGCAGAAATTCACTAGTGAAGAGCCTCCAGTGCCTGTTGCGGACATGCCGGACAATAAAAAGTTCATGATTGTTGAGACGTGAAAGCAGGCAGATTTTCTTTGCAAAGGCTATATTTTAAGTGCTTTAGAAGATGACTTGTACAATGTGTACAGTGCGATAAATACTTCGAAAGAATTATGGGATGCACTTGAGAAGAAGTACAAGACAAAAGATGCATGCTTGAAGAAGTTCGTGGTTGCCAAGTTTCTAAACTATAAAATGATAGACAGCAAAACTGTGGGAATCCAAGTTTAGGAACTTCAATTTATTTTTCATGACCTTATTGCTGAAGGTATGGTCCTGAATGAATCATTTCAAGTGGCTGCAATGATTGAAAAGTTTCCTCCTTCGTGGAGAGATTTAAAGAATTATCTCAAGCACAAGCGCAAAGAAATGAAGTTGGAAGATCTTGTGATTCGTCTCAAGATTGAGGAAGACAACAAAACAGCCGAGAGTAAGACTCATGGAAATTCAACGATCATAGGAGCTAATATCGTTGAAGAAACTGCTCCAAAAAGTAACAAGAGGAAGAGATCTTCTGGACAGACTAAGGAGCAGAACAAAAAGAAATTCAAGGGCAACTGCCACAATTGTGGAAGAGTTGGTCACAAAGCCACTGATTGTCGCTTCCCGAGAAAGGATAAGAAGAAGGGACAGGCCAACATAGTGGAGAAGAATGATGACATTGATGATATTTGTGCAATGCTTTCGGAATGCAACTTAGTTGGAAATTCTAAGGAGTGGTGGATTGACTCCGGAGCCACTCGACATGTTTGTGTTGTCAAAGAAGCATTTACGACTTACTCTACTGCTGGTCCCAAAGAAGAGATTTCCATGGAAAATAACTCAACAGCCAAGATTGAAGGTTATGGGAAGATTTTCCTAAAGATGACTTCCGGCAAGGTGTTAACGCTCAACAACGTTCTTCATGTTCCTACTATTAAGAAGAATTTAGTTTCTACTTCTTTACTAGTGAAGAATGGATTCAAATGTGTATTTGTTTCTTATAAAGTTGTTATAAGCAAGAATGAAATGTACGTTGGAAAAGACTACCTCACAGAGGGCCTTTTCAAATTCAATGTAATGGTTGTCGATACTATGAATAAAATTTCAGCTTCTTCTTATTTATTGGAGTCAAATGATTTATGGCATAGTCGTTTAGGAATGTCAATTATAAAACCTTTCGGAAGTTAATTAATTTAGAAGTATTGTCTAAATTCGAGTGTAATAAATCGAAATGTCAAATATGTGTTGAATCTAAGTTTGTAAAATATCCTTATAAGTCTGTTGAAAGGAATTCAAATCCTTTAGACTTAATTCATACTGACATTTTCCATATGAAGTCGACACCATCTCGAGGTGGAAAAAAGTATTTTATTACTTTTATTGACGATTACACTCGATATTGTTATATTTATTTGCTTAATAGTAAGGATGAAGCAATTGAAGCATGTAAGCAATACAAGAATGAAGTGGAGAATCAATTGAATAAGAAGATAAAAATAATTAGAAGTGATAGAGGTGGAGAATATGAATCTCCGTTTGCAGAAATATGTTCGGAATATGGAATTATCCATCAAACTACTGCACCTTACACACCTCAATCCAACGGAATTGCGGAAAGGAAAAATCGGACATTAAAGGAATTGATGAATTCTTTATTAATAAGTTCCGAATTACCGCAGAGTTTGTGGGGGGGAGCTATCCTTACAGCTAACCGAATACTCAACAGAGTACCCCACAACAAAACGCAATCTATTCCATATGAAAAATGGAAAGGTAGAAAATCCAACTTGAAATATTTCAAAGTGTGAGGGTGTCTAGCAAAGCTACAAGTTCCTTTACCTAAAAGGGTTAAAATCGGACCAAAAATAGTAGATTGCGTTTTCATTGGNGGCTATGTCATCTTCTGATTCATCATTTTGGAAAGAGGCAGTCAATAGTGAGATTCAATCAATTTTTGATAATCACACATGGGAATTGGTTGATCTTCCTCCTGGAAATAAGCCTTTAGGTTCAAAATGGATCTTTAAACAAAAAATGAAAGTTGATGGCACTATTGACAAATATAAGAAAAGACTTGTTGTCAAAGGTTATGGACAAACGGAAGGCCTTAATTACTTTGGCACTTACTCGCCAGTAACAAGGATAACATCTATTAGGATGTTAGTGCCATTAGCGGTCGTGTGTGGTCTTGAAATCCATCAAATGGATGTTAAAACAGCTTTCTTAAATGGAGAATTGGAGGAAGAGATTTACATGGAACAACCTGAGGGTTTTGTGGTTCCTGGTAAAGAAAAGAAAGTGTGCAAACTTGTTAAGTCGCTTTATGGACTTAAACAAGCACCCAAACAATGGCATGCCAAATTTGACCAAACAATGTTGGCAAGTGGGTTTAAAATCAACGAGTGCGACAAATGTGTTTACATTAAAAACACTTCAGGTCATGAAGTCATTGTTTGTTTATATGTTGATGACATGTTGATAATGAGCAAAAGTATGGCAGATATAAATGCTACAAAATGCATGTTGGCTAGCAAATTCGACATGAAAGACTTAGGAGTTTCTGATGTGATCTTAAGAATCAGAATTCACAAAACTCCACAAGGTCATTATCACAGTCTCACTACATTGAAAAAGTACTTGACAAGTTCAAGTATTTGGATTTCAAAATTGCCAAGCCTCCAATTGACGTGAGTTATGCACTTCAAAAGAATGAAGCTGAAAGTGACTCACAACTGGACTATGCTAGAGTATTGGAAAGTTTGATGTATATCATGAATTGTACACGACCAGATATAGCATGTGCTATTACCAAACTGAGTCGATTTACAATTAATCCTAATCACATACATTGGATGGCAATGAAACGAGTTTTGGGGTATCTGAAACATACCCAAAACTATGCTTTGCATTATAACAAATATCCCTCTGTGATCGAGGGATATAGTGATGCAAATTGGATCACCGGATTATCTGAAGTTAAATCCACGAGTGGATATATTTTCACAATTGAGGGTGGAGCAGTGTCTTGGAAATCATCCAAATAAACGTGCATCGCCCGTTCTACAATGGAATCTGAATCTATAGCTTTAGATAAAGGCCAGTGAAAAAGCTGAATGTCTCCGAAATTTCTTGGAAGATATTCTATTTTGGCCCAAACCTTTGGCACCTATTTGTATACATTGTGATAGTCAAGCGGCAATAGGCAGGGCGGGGAGCGTTATGTATAACGAAAAATCTCG
>ML388630.1:53419-63825 GCA_005239525.1 Nicotiana knightiana
ATATATATATATATATATATATATATATTTCGTAAAAAATTTCTACGAAGCGGTATTGCATGACACCGCTTCATGCCCCTGAGAACCACTATGGATTGTAATATATCGATAGTACAAAGTACTAATCAAAACACCCCCTTTTGTAATGATGCGTATTAATCTATAACATAAATTACATAGTTTTTGAAAGATTAATCTTTATCTTATCAACCATGAATCAATGGTGAAAGACTAACGAAAGAATATCATTCAACAAGTTTCAAAACAACTTTTTTCTTTTCTTTGCGATAGAAAAAAAAACCTGGAGGATTGAGTTATTGGCATAACTGCATTCTGAATCTCCTGCAGTCATTGGTAGACTTTTCTCGAGCACCATTGCTTCTAATTTTCTATTTCTTCTTTTTTTCTTTAAAATGATCCAATTATTTAATTAGTCTTCTTCTTTCTATTTTTGTTTAAGGTAGTTTCTATCTTTGGGAAATTTGAGGATATATAAAAGAACCTAGATTTTCACGATGTCCGCTAATTTCTTAACTGAAAAGTTGGCAACTGTTCTAACATCTGTATGTTGTGAAATTTGCCTTGTCTTTGTTTATGTGGCTGGTGGCTTTTAGTTCCAAATTTTTTGGTTTAAATTTATGACTTTGCGTAGCCTAAAAAATAAGTTGGAATCTCTGCCTAACGAAAACAACATTCATAGGCTAGTGTGGTTGGCCATAAATTACATTTTAGTATTTGCAAATACTAGTTTTGTGGTCAGTTTTTGTAAATAATGAAGTTTAATATTTGAAATACCGATGAAATATTAGAAAACTAGTTTATGAAGTATTTCAACTGAAATAATAGTTTTTTTCTCATATATCTTAAAAGAATTTCAAGTAATATTTATATATCTAAAATACAACTGAATCAGCTTTCAAATATTCTTTTTTCAATCATAACTTTATCTACTCTTTTCCAATTTCAGTCGAATATTATCCAAACAACTACTCAACCGCTACCATAAATTCAATGGTAAAATAGAGTGAAACTTATTTTTCTTAATGTCAATACGCTTTTCCTTCGTTTCTTTTTCTTTTTCTTTTTCTTTTTGAAATTAAATGGCCTAAAGTTCACAGAAGGATTCAGCGAGTAAATTTCAATTAACCTCCCTAACCTTCGAGGATTGAGAAATAATACCTCCTTTACCTTTTGAATAGGAACAATAATCCCCTTAAGCAATATTTTCTTGTGGAGTTTAAAATTTTAAGACAAGAAAAAAATATAGTTGTCCCTTTTCTCTTTGTTTTTTTTTTTTTTTGGGTAGTTCAACAAACAAAGAAAGTATTTCGATCCACAAGATATGTAAAATCAGTACCGCGCTTCGATCAAAGAACACTAATATAATATCATGAGCGTTCCTCCTTTATGTCAATAGGAATTATATTCAAATGAATAGAAGTCTCGCGGATAACTGAAAATTTCTCAGCCATTTGTGATTATAAATCGTAATTCCATATGACTGATTGCACAAATTTAACTCTGACATGATAGCTAATGGTTCACTATCCGTACACATACCGGCAGCCAAAGATGCCGAGAACACCTGGTGAAGGAAATAGTCGAATTATCAGTTTGTTTACCCTTAAAAGTGGATAACAATTAAATATGTATGTGATTTTAAGCATATGTGATTTCGCTTGGCACGAATTGAGAAAATATGTAAATTGATATTATGTTGACTGTAAATAAAATAAAGCAAACCAAATATGATGTGCGGCTTTGGCCCTCGAACTAGGTCGCCCTTGAACCAAATGAATATGCTATTGAAAATATGAAGCGAGCAACAGAGTATTGAAAGCTTAAGAGAAAAATGTGGTATATTATTTTGGATAGTGTTGATCTCTTCCTTTACAAACGATTAAAACCTCATTTATATAGTAGAGGAGTTTTACTTATGGTACAATTCTGAATACAGTAAGAAAACCCATGATTGGCTAATTAACCGGTCTTGTCTTGATTTGTGCCGAGATTCCCGCTGTGATCCTCGCCCGATCACGGATGTTTCGGTTTATCGTTACTTGACTAGGTAAACCCCCTTCGATCTCACCCGATCTTCGTCCCGCTCGATCTCGATCTTGGTTGATCATCATCCTTGACTGGCCCTCGAATTAAGGGTTCAACAACCTGACTCCATAATGAGGCCCGATATAATATGAGGACGAGTCGTGGCCTATCACGATCTAGCCCCGATTAGTCACAAGAAGGGTAGGCCCATTCTGACGTATACAGACAGTCACCTCGTTTCCCAGAATTGAGATGGTGAGAAACGACATGAATTCTCGAGCTCCATCTTTTCGAGTGATGATGTCAACGACTAGCTCGATCATGATGCAAGCAACGAAACATCCTGTTGGTCCAGTTACCAAGGCATTAAATGCCTGTCAGGCGCTGGTCGGCCGCTACCTAGTTATGAACCATCGCCTTCAACCTATAAAAACCCCCCACCTTCCATCATTCAAACTTTTACAACCAATGCCTTCCTTACTCTTGCTTTCAAAGAATCCTTACTTCTTAATTCTCATATTCAAATTTCTTGAACCTTAATCAATTTCCTTGCTTTTTGATCTGCCTTTCACAAATGGCAAAGACTTCTAAAATTGTGCCATAAAAAGAGGTTCCTTCTTCATCTCGCCTTGCTGGCGATGCGTTTGCGGCTGAGCCCCACCCTGAGGAATTTGTTCTGGAAGTGTGTCCGTCTATCATCGATTTGAAGATAGAGAAGACCCCCTCGGTGCAGGGCAGGTGCAAACCAATGTCGATATATGTGTGCACAATTACTGAGAGACTCCCTATAACGACCCGAGCGGTCGTTTTGAGAATTTAAGCTCCATTTGGTGGCATAAGGTCTTGAACAGCTTCATATTATGTATATCGACTTGCGTGCATGGTTGAATTCAGTTACAGGATGATTCAGAGTCGAATTGGAAGAAGGATTGTTGTTGTGAAAGTTTAAATGGTGAAGTTTTAACCAAAATTTGACTTTTTATGTAAACAGCTCCGGAACGAGTTATGGATGATGTCAACAGCTTTGTATTGTGATTTTGGGCTGAGGAGCGCGTCCAGAATGTGTTTTCGAGGTTTGTGGTAGATTTAGGCGTGAATTAGCGAAAGTTAGATTTTTAGCAATTTCGGCCGATTGGTGAAATCTTGATATCGAGCCAGAAATGGAATTCCGAAAGTGGATGTAGGTTCGTAGTGTCATTTGTGACATGTGTGTCAAATTTGAGGTCATTCGGGCTAGTTTTGACGTGTTTCGGCATCAGTAGTGGATTTCGAAAATTTCATAAGTTCTTAGGCTTGAATCCATGCATAATTGGCGATTTTGATGTTATGTGATGTGTTTTGAAGGCTCGACTAAGGTTGGATACGGTATTAGGACTGGTTGGTAGGTTGAGGTTCCGGGGGCCTTCTGGGATGTTTCGGATGCTCAACGGGATGATTTTGGGCTAGAAACCAGCTGAAACCTTGTCGGTTCTGGTGTTCCACACCTGCGGATGAGGGTCGCAGGTGCGGTGGAGGGCGTCGTAGGTGCAGTTTTGGCCAAGGACAGTCAGGCTCGCAGGTGTGGACGGGGTTCCGTAGGTGCGGAGCCGCAGATGCGGCCCAGTTATCGCAGGTGCGGCCCCAGTTCATTTAGTGAGTTTTCGCACCTGCGATGTATTTTCCGTAGGTGCAGTCCAATTAGCCGCAGGTGCGATCATCGCTGGGCAGAGTGTTTATATTTGAGGGTTTGTTCATTTTCACTCCATTTTTTATTTTGAGCTCGGGAGAAGGCGATTCTTTGACGAATTTTCAGAGGAATATTGTGGCTAACGATTTCTTACTCGAATTTGGTTTTATGGCATTTATCTATTGTGGTTTTCCTCATTTAGTCAAGGAATTTGAGAGTAAAAGTTTGGAATGAGAGAAAAGTTCCCCAATTGAAAATTCGAGATTTGAGTGAGATTTTGACGTCGGATTTTGATGATTCTTGTTCGAGTGTTCTCATAAATGAGCGGGTGTTCATAATTTGTAAATTTTACCCGATTTCGAGACGGGGTACTTTATGTGTGATTTTCCTAATTTTGCGTCTTAGCTTCGAATTTATTAGTTAAACTAGTTGCTTGTAGTATTATTTACATGATGCTATTGATTTGATTAGATTTGGGCCATTTGGAGTCGGGTACTCATGGCAAGAACGTGATTTCAAGTTTGATCCGAGCGGTTGAGGTAAGTATCTTGCCTAACCTTGTGTGGGGGAAATTACCCCTTAGGATTTGAGTCTTCTATGTTGATTATAGTCTGTGTACGCGAGGTGAGTGTTTACTCGGACTTATTTGTAGAAGGTTGACGTTTTAGTGTTCTTAGGTCCTTATATTCACATTGTATGAAGTTGATCTTGATACGCTTGAGTCCTTATCTGCTAGCTTCACCTATGCATGCTTGATTAGAACTAATTGCTTTAGGATCCACCCTTACTGCCTACTTGACTCTGATTTGACTTAACCAAAGGTTTTACCTCTCTATCATCATACTATATTTTTCATAAACTACCTATAATTAATTAAATTTTTGAATTTCCCTCATAATTTGATCAACCTCATAATGGGTTTAGATAACTTATATCTTAGTCGACTTGTCCTTACTTGTAATTATTTGACTTGTGTTGTCTTCTTATTGTATACTTGAGTTTGTGGATTGTTGCTTGTCTTGTTTTTCCCTGATCAAGTTGTTCCCTTTACATTTAGTATTCTATGCCGTGATTATTCCTTGTGAACGATGTTCTACTGTTTCTTTGTGAATTGAAGTTCTTGTATTGATTTATTCCCCGTATCTTGTGTCATTATCATGGTTGCTTTGTATTTGATGTGGTGATGTACGAATCTTCTGCCGTGCTATAGTTGTTGCCTTTGGTTGTTGCACTGCATATTAAAATTGTGGACTACGGACGTATTTTGGGAGATCTCCCCTTGTACTGCATATTTAAATTGGGGACTACAAACGTATTCTGGGAGATCCCACGTGTACTGCATATTTACTTTAGGACTACAGACATATTCCGGGAGATCCCCCAGCACTGCATATTTACTTTGGGACTACGGTCGTATTCCGGGAGATCCCTCAGCACTGCATATGGTTTTGGGACTACGGACGTATTCCGGGAGATCCTCTGTATTGTGTGATAAATTCAAAACTACGGGATGGGATCTCGGTAGAATTTATCGAAGGAATTATGTTGAAAAACAAATTATTTGGAAAGTCCAATTTGAAAACAATTACCTTGAATAAAACTATGTTTGAAGAACATTCCTTTGGAAAAAAAAGAATATTTGAAAATTTTTATGTTAAATAAAACCATGTTGAAGGATATCCCTTTGGAAAAGATTATTTGGAAAATGTTTATGTTGAAGAAAACTATGTTTAAATGACACTTTCTTTGGAGAAGTATATTTGAAAAGCTTTTATCTTGAAGAAAACTATGTCTGAGAGACATCTCTTGGGAAATTTATATTTCAAAAGAATTTCCCTTTAAAATGGATATTACCTTAAAGCTTTCAATATAGAAACTTGAGGGTGGAAGTTTACACTCGAAGATTTTGACCATTTTAATGGTATTTGTGGCTAAGGCATAGTGTGGAGACTAATGCAGTGTTGATTTACTACTTGTCCTTATTGTGTTGTGATTTCCGAACTTGGGTTGTGTTCCCATCCATTCATTCTGTGTATTATTATGATGTTCCGTCGTTAATTGTTGTATTTCCTTCCCCATTTTAGTTGTTATGTTGTTAACTATATTGTGTAGTCATTAGATAGGTGTCATGCCCTGTCATTCCTATAATTATGCCTGTTAATTTATTAGACTAGTGAGTGTCTTGACTAGTCCTCGTCACTACTTCATTGAGGTTAGTCTTGATACTTACTGTGCACCGCTGTGGTGTGCTCATTCTACACTTCTGCACATTTTTGTGCAGATCCAAGTATCAATCGTTAGTAGCTGTGCGGGTTCTTGCTGAGGAGACTCAAGGTAAACATGTCGTCGCGTTCGCGGGCTTCAGAGTCACCTTCCTATTCTGTATTTACACTATTTTACTTACTTCCGAATAATTGTATTTAGAAGTTGTAGTAACCTTATAGAACTTATGACCTGTACTACCGGGTTTTGGGAATATGCATTGTATAAAGGAATTCTTTATTTCAGAAAAATATTTGATTTTTTTTATTACTGTTGCTATTCCATGAGTATTACGCTTACCTAGTCCTTACGATACCCAACAGATGGAAATTTGGGTCGTGACAAGTTGGTGTCAGAGTTGTAGGTTCATAGGTGTTACGATTCATAAGCGATTTTAGTAGAGTCTTGCGGATCGGTGCGGAGACGTATGTACTTATCTTCAAGAGGCTACCGAACTATTAGGACAATTCCATTTCTTTCATTCCTATCGTGTGAGTTCATTGACATTGAAGTTTGAAATTTGTCATTCTATTCTCTCACAGATGGTGAGGACACGAGCCGTGGTTCCTGATGATGTTACCCCCGAGACAAATGTCGCTAGGGGCAGAGGCCGAGGTCGACAAAGAGAACGTGCCGCAGTTAGGCCACCTACCAGGGCAGCCTTTGAGGAGCCACCAGCAGTTCCAGTTGGGGGGCAGGCACCGGAGGCGCCTGTTGTTACCCCCCGGACTTCAGGAGACTTTAGCACAGTTCCTGAGCATGTTTGGTACATTGGCTCAGGCAGGGGTATTTCAGGTTGCACCAATTACTTCACCGACCGGGGGAGGAGCCCAGACTCCCACCGTCCACACTCCAAAGCAGCGAGTTCACGTTGGTCAGTGTCCAGGTGTCATATTGACACATCCTGTAGTTCCAGTTCAGCTCATGGTCAGAGCAGCAACATCTAAGGGAGAGTAGCTTAGATTTGCAAGGTTCAAGAGATATAACCCTCCTAAATTCAGCGGATTGGCTTCAAAGAGTGCACAGGTTTTCTAGAGGAGTGCGATAGCATCCTCCGCACTTTGGATATTGTTGAGACGAGTGGGGTTGCTTTTACCACGTTCCATCTTCAGGGAGCAGCTTATTAGTAGTGGCGGGCATATGAGTTGTGTAGCCCGACCGAGTCAGCTTCACTTACATGGGTCAGTTTTCAGAGATGTTCTTGAGAGGGTTTATACCTTAGTCCCTTTGGGATGTATGGCGTGCAGAACTTGAGCAGCTGCGCCAGGGCACTATGTTAGTCTTAGAGTATGCCATCAGATTCAGTAATATGGACAGGCATGCACCTTCCTTAGTCGCTACAGTTAGAGGGCGAGTCCGTAGATTCATTAAAGGGCTCAGGCTTGATATTCGGTACAACATGGCTTGAGAGTTGGAGTCATATGTTTTGTTTCAGCAGGTGGTAGGGATCGCTCGCCGGTTAGAGGGCATGTGGGACCGGGAGCGAGAGGACAGAGGAGATCAAGAGAGAGAGTCCAGGGAGGCGAGGAGGCCTCATAGACTGGAGAGATCTGCTGGTCCTCATTTTGGAGGCAGGGTGAGTCACGGTAGAGGTTTTGTGGGTCAGCCAGTTCAGTTTGCATTGCCGGCTTCGCAGCTGGTTCCAGGTACTCGTGGGTCTCAGAGTACTCGTATCGCACAGTTTCCACAGCCACGCCAGAAGAGAGGTATTTTTGAGTATGGAGATACCATTCATAGGGTGAGAGATTGTCCCAGGCTCCGGACAGCTGTGTTACAAAAAGGCATTCAGGTGAGTAGAGGGCGCCCAAGAGGGAGAGGCACGACCCGCTGATGTGTTTCGTATAGTAGGATAGAGGTCGTTGTGCCAGATGTTATTGTACAAGTATGTTTTAATTTCTTACAAAGGGGCACCATTTGTATTTCATTATAGTTCTTCTGGTTAGGACAAGTTCCCTTATTTATCGTTTCGTTTATGAGTGGGTTTCATGCTTTGCACTCTATTTTAGTGTTTGCTCCTGTTGGGAGATTCGTTGAGTGGTAGCCTGTGTCTATTGTTTATTTCTATTCATTATATAGAGATATGAGACTAGTAGTAATTTCCTGTTGTCCAGTACGGTAGGCTTGATGTGATTCCTGAGTATAGTGGTTGCGAGCTGTGATTCTTATGCTCCACCGGTGTGGGGGCCAGTACGTGTTGTAATTTTGTTGAAGGAAGTGACCTAGTGAAAAGTTCCAGTTGGTGGGGTATATATCCTATTAACGATTTAGAGTTGAGGGCGAAACCCTCGTGATTTGAAGTGTTCGAACCAGGATGTGTACCGTGATATAAGTTATACCAGGATGGGATCCTTGTGATTTGTTCATGTGCTTTAATTCCTTCCTTGTTATATTGTTGTGTAAGTTAGCATTGATAGAGAGTTGTGCATGTCAGGCTTGTTTGATAGTTTCCTTATGTGTTCCTCCTTTCATATTCAGTCATTTTCGTTCTGTGCTCCTTGAGTTTTTTCTTGCGGGGTGTGTGCCCGGTGGTGTTAGTTGTGGCTTGGTGATTTGGGTGTCAAAGTTATAAGGTCTTCGTGTTTCTTGCATTATTATCAGTGTGATGGAGGTTTGGAATAGAGTTCTACTCGTATATGAGGCTAATTGTCAGTGTTGAGTTAATTTCAGGTAGCTATTGTGATCAGAAGTGTTATTAAGAGCCTATATGTGGTGCGTTATGTTGTGTGACCGTACCTTGTGGGTGTAGGCATGACTTTATGCAGCTGGTTGAGGCTGATACCGGACATGGATTTAGAATTGGGCCTTTTTGTAGTAGGTAGAAGGTGAGAAATTGGGGTATGAGGCTTATCGGTGTTGGTAAGAAGGCTAAATTGCAGTTGTTATGGTGTTGTCAGTCTTATGTAGAATGGGGTGATGTGGGATCAACGGCGGGTGTGTGTTGGAAGGGTGCAATCAGTGATTGGATGAGTTCGAGGTAAATCTTGGCACGTTCGAGGACGAACGTTTGTTTTAAGAGGGGGAAAATCTAACAACCCGACCGGTCGTTTTGAGAATTTAAGCTCCATTTGATGGCATAAGGTCTTGAACAACTTCATATTATGTATATCGACTTGCGTGCATGGTTGAATTCAGTTACTAAATGATTCGGAGTCGAATTGGAAGAAGGACTGTTGTTGTGGAAGTTTAAACGATGAAGTTTTGACTGAAATTTGACTTTTTATGTAAACGGCTCCGGAACGAGTTATAGGTGATGTCAGCTGCTTCGTATGGTGATTTTGGGATGAGGAGCGCGTCCGGAATATGTTTTCGAGGTCTGTGGTAGATTTAGGCTTGAATTGGCGAAAGTTAGATTTTCGGCGATTTCGGCTGATAGGTGAAATCATGATATCGAGCCCGAAATGGAATTTCGGAAGTGGCTGTAAGTTCGTAGTGTCATTTGTGACTTGTGTGTCAAATTTGAGGTCATTCGGGCTAGTTTTGACGTGTTTCGGCATCAGTTGTGGGCCCGGGGTAATTATGTGCGATTTTCCTAATTTTGTGTCTTAGCTTCGAATTTATTAGTTAAACTAGTTGCTTATAGTATTATTTACACAATGCTATTGATTTGATTAGATTTGGGCCATTTGGAGTCGGGTACTCGTGGCAAGAACGTGATTTCAAGTTTGATCCGAGCGGTTGAGATAAGTATTTTGCCTAACCTTGTATGGGGGAAATTACCTCTTAGGATTTGAGTCTTCTATGTTGATTGCAGTCCGTGTACGTGAGGTGACAAGTGTGTACTCAGACTTATTTATAGAAGATTGACCTTTTAGGGTTCTTAGGTCCTTATATTCACATTGTATGAAGTTGATCTTGATACGCTTGAGTCCTTATCTGCTAGTTTCACCAATGCATGCTTGATTAGAACTAATTGCTTTAGGATCCATCCTTACTGCCTACTTGTCTGATTTGACTTAACCAAAGGTTATACCTCTCTATCATCATGCTATACTTTTCATAAACTACCTATAATTAATTAAATTGTTGAATATCTGTCATAATTTCCTCAACCTCATAAGGGGTTTAGATAACTTATATCTTAGTCGACTTGTCCTTACTTGGAATTATTTGACTTGTGTTGTCTTCTTATTGTTGACTTGAGTTTGTGGATTGTTGCTTGTCTTGTTTTTCCCTGATCAATTTGTTCCCTTTACACTTAGTATTCTATGCCGTGATTATTCCTTGTGAACGATGTTCTACTGTTTCTTTGTGAATTGAAGTTCTTGTATTGATTTATTCGACGTATCTTCTGTCATTGTCATGATTGCTTTGTATTTGATGTGGTGATGTACGAATCTTCTGCCGTGCTATAATTGTTGTCTTTGGTTGTTGCACTGCATATTTAAATTTGGGATTACGGACGTATTCTGGGAGATCCCTCCCCCCCCCCCCC
>ML388630.1:67160-97023 GCA_005239525.1 Nicotiana knightiana
CACCATTGGGGTTGCCAGCTATCTGAGAAGCTTGGTTACCAAGGAGGACCAAGCAGTGATGAACAATGTTGGGGCTGCCTGCTTTTTCAACGAGGCCCAACATGCTCCAAGTCGAGTAACCTTCGAGACTTTATTCCTTACTTTCTTTGTATTTGGAGTTGCAAATTACTCTTAACACTTTTCCCTTACTTATAGACTTCGGTGCTGCACCACGAAGCATTTGACAAAGCCCAAGAGGAGAACAAGGCCGATACTTATAGGCTCCTCAGTGAAAGACTCCGGGCCGATTTGGTTGCAGCTTGGGATGAGCACACCGACATGGCCGAACAGGCATTCAGAATGCTCCATGATAATGAAGCCGAGTTAGAGATAACAACTAATGACCCAATTCTACAGATCCAATAGAGGATCGAGCATATCGATCAACTCAACAAGTAGATGGATGATGTACGGGCCGAGGCCGAGGCTTTCAAAGGAAACATGGATATCCTGGCCGCAATAAAAGAGACTGCGCAGACACAGTTGGATTCAGCCGAGACTCAACTTCGAGCTGAGAAAGAGAAAAACTCGGTGTAGACCGAGAAGATCAAAGAGCTTTAGTCTTAGCTGGATTCAGCCGCTAACAAGCTCGAGGAGGCTAAGTCTGAGGTGGTCGAGGCCGGCATCAAAATGGAAGAATTGCTTAAAAGATTTAAAATGGAAGACTCAAAGGAAATTGACACTCCTATTGCAACAACCACAAAACTAGATGTAGATGAACCTGTTTCATCTGTCGATCAAAAGTTGTATAGAGGAATGATTGGTTCATTGTTGTATCTTACTGCCAGTAGACCTGACATTGTCCTCAGCATAGGTCTTTGTGCAAGATTTCAGGCTAATCCAAAAGATCACACTTAACTGCAGTGAAGAGAATCTTGAGATACCTTAAAGGCACCACAGACCTCTGTCTTTGGTATCTTAAAGGTAGTAATTTTGATCTTTTGGGATATGCTCATGCTGACTATTCAGGATTTTTGGTAGATAGAAAGAGCACCTCAGGTATGGCACACTTTTTGGGCTCATGTCTTGTGTCTTGGGCCACTAAGAAACAGAATTCAGTAGCTCTATCTACTGTTGAGGCTGAGTACGTGGCTGCAGCCTCATGTTGTGCTCAGTTACTGTGGATTAAGCAACAACTGATGGACTTTGGCATAGAGGTTGGATGCATTCCTATCTTCTGTGATAACACTAGTGCTATCAGTATGACAAAGAACCCCGTCCATCATAAAAGAACAAAGCACATAGATGTTAGACACCATTTCCTAAGAGACAACTATGAGAAGGGAATGATCTCTATTGAATCATGTGCTACTGACAAACAAATTGCTGACATCTTTACTAAGGCACTAAGTAGAGAGCATTTTGGGAGAAACATCTTAGAATTAGGGATGATTAAGATCACCTAATTGAACCAATTCAAAACAAAATGAAAAAAAAAAGAGGAAATTGTTTTTGGCTAGGAATTCTGAAAAAGTGTAAATAATCAGAGTCGTTGCTCAGTCTCATGCCTTAAAAGGCATACTCTCTTGCCATGTGTTAATATGACTCCTTGGTTACTAATGATGTTATTCTATTTTTGTAAATTGAGGCTTAATCAAGAGATTCTAACAAGATGAACCTGGTTCATCATTGTTGGTTCATCTGACAGACAAGCTATGTGCTCATCACTATACACATATTGAAATATCAATAGTTACTCATGAGAAGGACTCTATCTATAATAAGCTTTTACAAAATCTAGTACCTATCCCAAATTCGAAATAGTTCCAAAGAGTCAAATCAAATTAAAATGGCCTAGATTATAGGGGAGTGATAACTGTCACTTATCACCTGACACTCCTAAACTGATTAGACTCCTACTTGACCAAAATTACACCCATTGTGTATTTATTAACGAAGCCTTTAAAACCCCATCATCACTTCTCTAATCCTTCACCCTTTTTTCCTAAAGCCATAACCGTCGAAACCCTTTCAACTTTTTACTCAAACACCTTGATCCTGATTTTCTTTCATCATCACCATGGCTAACACTCCACCTCCTGCTTCATCCTTTTCAATCACACCTGACTACAGTATCACGCTTGAAGATACTGGTTCCACCCATCTCAATCAAATTCTTCCACTCCATCTCAATCACATCCCACCACCCCTCAAAACAACAATGTTCCGTCTCCTCCAATCACTCCCGTTGTACAACCAAGCCCCAATCCAGAACCCAGGAGAGGGCATGTGAAAATGCTCGCCAGAAATACTATGGCCTCTGGCTCTCTAGCTAGGAAATTGAACGCAAAGCTTCAAGCTAGCCAGGCCCAAGAATCTGAGAATTCCAATGAATCTTTCAAGTCCGCCACTGAGGGGGAAGCAATTGGTTCTTCTGATTCTGAACAGGTAACATCTAAAATTGGGTCTGAGCCAGTCAATTCTGAAAATAGGTTTGTTTTCATTGGGTCTGTAGTGGATGTGGAGATTCCTGATAGGAGAAGAAGAGGCGGTAAAAATAACTTTGAGAGAGAGAGAGAGAAAGAAGTACTATAAGGGGAACAGGGTAAGGAGGCACTCCATTGGCAATTTGTGGGACTGTCCCAGTGGTTGTTGAAGAAGGTGCCAAGGATTTAGGGGGAAGTAATTCTAGAGAGGCTGCAGAGGGGCTGGAAAATCTTAAAGATGCAACCGATGAACCTGGTTCATCCATTGAAGAAAACTTTGGCTGATCTTATGAGAAAATTAAGGAGAGCTATAACCCCAAAAAGAAAAAGACACCCAAGACCAAAAAAGTTGCTCCTCCAGTGGAAAGCAAGAAGAGAAAAGCCACTCCCTCTGCTGATGCTTCCATTCCTAGAGGTCGCACTACAAGGAGTGCAATTAGGTAGAGTGAAGAGGAGATGCAGAAAGATTTGAGGGAGAGTAGGAGAAAGAAAGCTGAAAAGGGGAAGGCAAAAGTGTTTGAGCCCGCAGAAGCTGTAGGTGTTGAGGAGATAGACCTGGTCCATCAAGAAGAACAAATGGCAGAAGTTGAGATTGAGACATCCAAACCAAAGAAAGCCAAGACTTCTTCCAAGAAGTCAGCATCTGTGTTTGCTACACCCTCGACTGTTGCTAGGAGGAATAGGTCCACAAAGAAATTAAAGAAGGCTCAGTTTGATGATGATGATGATGAGTGGAGTGGTGAAGAAGCAGAGGGGTCTGGTGGAGAGACAGACAAATTGACAAAATTTGGGAAGCGCACGATACTGAAGGGAAGGTTAGTGAAGGATCTTGAAGAATCCAGCATGATTTACCTTGTGGACACTCTGGACGTACAAGGCTGGAAGGACATGGTCCTTAAACTAGAAGGCAGGCTAGCCAGGAGTGAGATTGTCGAGTTCATGCCAAATGTAGAAGTCAAGGATGGCAGGGTCTCCAGTCAGGTAAAGGGGGTTAATATCTCCTTTGATGCCAAGGAGCTGGGTGAGATTCTTGGGATTCCCACTGAGGGATATGATTATTATACAAGGCAGAGGTGACCCAGCTTGAATGGCCTTCCTTCTGCACTGCAAATCACCAGGAGGTTCAGTGATAATGCTGAAGTAGTGGAACCAAGGGTTGTGTTCAAAAGAGTGATGACACCTCAACACAAAGTGGTTTTTGAGTTTGTCAATAAATGCATATTGCCCAGGCAAGAGAGGAGGAACATAGCAAACTATATGGATTTAACTCTCATGGAGTGTCTGGACAGTGGAAGGAAAATAAACTGGTCCTCTTTCATTATTCAGTTGCTGGACAGGGTGGTAAATGGATCCAAGGCTCATGCTATCCCATATGGGTTCATCCTAACGACTGTGCTGGCTCACTTCAAAGCGCCCGTGAAGAAAGCAGAAATGGCCATTGTCAAGGACTATTTTGGGAAGAACATGCTTCTGACATGCGACTATGTTGTGAATGTTCCTGACGATGAACCTGGTTCATCAAGGAAAACGCATGTGAATAGCAAGGTCAGGGCGCTTGTGCATGAAGGTGGGGTTAAGGATGCTGAAATCCTTTGCCTGAAGACCTGCCTTACAGAGGTTGAGGCTGAAGGGGACGCTCTCAGATCTGAACTGGAAAATGAAAAGGAGAAAAATGCAGGGATTATTCAACAAATTCTCTCTCTTCTCCAAGCAAAGAACCCAACCTCCACCCCTTCCCAGCCTTACGTGTCCAGTGTCGTCCCTCACCCCTCTATGACCCAGTTCGGGATTATTTCTCATGACTGTAACTACTTTTATTTCTTTATGTGTTTAGTGCCTGAATAATGCTTTTATCAATGAATTGTGCTATTTTTTCTCTTACCCATTTTGTCCCACTTTCCTTGATAGTTTACATCCTTGGTTTACTATTAATGATTAATCCATATTTGCACTTGCAGTTGCCTTAATGGCCACGAGTAATTAATATAAATCTGGCAATTCTAACACTTTGCAATTTTTCGATGATGCCAAAAGGGGGAAGGATGTGCTATATTGAAAATTGTGATATTTATAACCTAATAAACCTGGTTCTTCATGATAAATTCTTAATACTATAAAAAGTGTCGATGTTGGATTAAAGTGATTACAGGTTTAAGCACAGAATTTGTCATCATCATAAAGGGGGAATTTGTTGGATCAAGAAGCTGAATGGTTTTGAAGATTGACAAATGAATTCAGAGTTGAACCAGGTCCATCACTGGAGACATAGACATGTAGATTTAATGGCACGTGAGGTGATCACAAATAGGAGATAAGCATAATTAGTGATCTGAAGATATATCTCCTGATCGAAAAGGTTGCAAATTGATAGGGAGATGGGCTCCTTATTCAGTAAGGACAGAATCAAGATAGAAGAGGATCTAGGGATTTGAGATCAACTAGAATTCTTCCACCAAGGAAGTGTTGCATCTGAATTCTAGTATATCTCCTTTTCTACTGATCCTATATATTGTCAAGTGTTCTTATTGAACAGGCGCGCACAAACATAGAAGCAAAACAAGAATTGAAAAAAAATTACCAAAGCAATTTTGTAAGCAGTTTGTGTGAGAATTTCCTGTGCGATTCTGCAGCTACTTGAACCAGCTAGAAGAACCAGTTCCATCTGTTGTCTTTTAGTCTAGTTTATTTTTAATAGGTGATTACAAAGTCTATCTTTCAGCTTTATCTAGAAGCAATTGTAATAGGTAGTGAGTATTCAAGTTAGAGTTAACTTGAAGCTTGTCGCAAATAGCTAGAGGCTAGTTTGCCACAAGGGGATTAGACTTAGTCCTTAGGTTTACAAAAGAGTTTATTTTTTAAATGTTGTTTGGCTCATTGATTTAGTGAAGAGTTTGGGAAAATCCTACTGGGAAGTAGGTCGTGGTTTTTTCACCTTTTGAGCCAGGTGTTTTCCACGTAAAATTGTTGTGTTCCTTTATTTTCTGCAATTATTATTCCGCAAATTGTAGGAGTTGGAACACATAGAAGAACCTGGTCCTTCTATAACTACTGCACGTAAAAATTGGTCACCACACAAATCACCCCCCTCGTGTGTGGTATTGACATAGATAAATAACACTTAGCATTCGTTAGAGTTTTGTGGCTCGATATTATCGTAGCCTTTTATGACTTTGTCGGGGGAAGTCTTTTTAAAACCGGTTATGAAAGAATTCGAAGGCCTAATTTGTTACTGAATTCGGACGTCTCCGAGCTGTGTTAATTTTGCCGTAGTCTTTTAGTACGGGATCTTAACGTTGGGCTCTTTTTCCCATTTTCTTCGGGCTTGCCCGAGATAATAATCCTTGAGTGGGTGGTCGTGGCCTTTAGAGATTGGGGAACTGCTTGTTAGGTCATTTGTTCCCGAGGTCAGATAACTTGGAATGTTTAATCTGAAGGATAGTCCCGAGTGAGTATGGTCGTGGCCTTTAAAATTCGAGGGTTGCCTAAAAGGTCTTATGTCGTCGATGCTCAATAGTTCGATCTGTTTTTTTTCGGACGTCAATCCCCGAGTGTGGGGGTGATTATCCAAACTCTGGTTATGATCGTCCCTTGAGCTTGTTTCCAAAATAAATCGAAGGTACATAATTGTAAAGTAGAAAAACTTTTTCTAAGACATGAGATATTGGCAAGAAAAAATACTTCTCTTTATTCTAGCAAAAAATGATTATACATGCATACATGTTCTGTGCCAGGGCTCGAGCAACCTATGTGGGCACGGTTCGTTTGACTGTTTGGCCCTTACAAATTTCACCTATCGAGACCCCGCTATTGTGAAGTAATTTCCTCGCAACAAAGTTGAAATTCAAGGGAAATTCCCCTAGTATTCGAGGTTGATTCAAAAGGATCCTATGATACTGTTGAATTATTCTTTGAAGTCGATTCATAATCGGGCTTGATTCTAAATGGTACTGGATTTTGATATTGTACGGTATGCCCATAGAACCTCGGGTAGTATTTCCCTCCATTTCTTTTTGGTGTAGGTCAATCTCTTCTTAGGATTTTAGATGATGGTTTTGGCGTTTGATTCGGCTTGACCATTCCCGCTGGGATAATAAGGTGTTGATATGATCCTTTTGATTATGTGATCCTCGAGAAATTTAGTCACCTTGTTGCCAATGAACTGCTTTCCATTATCGCACACAATCTGAGAGGGCATCCCTAATAGACATATGATTTGGTCCCAAGTAAAGTCTATCACCTCCTTTCCTCTGACTTTCTCAAAAGCATGTGCTTCAACCCACTTAGTGAATATTCAGCCGTAAATAAAATAAACTGAGCTTTACGTGGGGTCGATAGGAGATGGCCGATGATGTCCATTCCCCATTTCATGAACGTCCATGGGGATAAGACCAAATGGAGCAATTTCCCGATTTGATGAATCATTGGCGCATGCCTTTGACAGTTGTCGCATTTTTGAACAACCTCATTTGCATCTTTCTCCATGTCGATCCAATGGTCACCGACTCTGATCACTTTGTGGACCAATGATTCGGATCCGGAATGATTTTCTCAAGTGCCCTCGTGGACTTCCCTTAGGACGTATTCAGTATCTCCCGATCTCAGACTTATTGCTAATGGCCATTGAACATCCTTCTAAACAACGTTTCATTTTCGGACAACGTAAACCGTGTTGCCTTTGTGCGTAGAGCTCTCGACTCCTTTGGATCTGATGGGAGCTTTCTGCTCTTTAAATAATCTACGTATTTGCTTCTCTAATCC
The DNA here is from genome assembly GCA_005239525.1 of Nicotiana knightiana. NCBI lineage: Eukaryota > Viridiplantae > Streptophyta > Magnoliopsida > Solanales > Solanaceae > Nicotiana > Nicotiana knightiana. The sequence goes on from ML388630.1 coordinate 74,384, forward strand.
CAGGTCAAACTTGTGGAGTTTATCTTGGAATGACCTTCTTTGATCATCATTCTCATGAGTGTTACGACAACCCCTCAATTGAGTTCGTCATCTTCGACAGATGACCCTAAGTTTGTGAGAGCATCAGCCTCACTGTTCTGATCTGGAGGTACATATTGCAAGGTCGATTCCTTGAATCGTTGTAGAGTTATTTGTAGCTTATCCAAGTACCTCTGCATTTGGTCTTCTCGGACTTCAAAGGTCCTGTTAACTTGGTTTACCACAAAGAGGGAATCACACTTGGCCTCGATGACCTCCACTCCCAAGCCTTTAGCTAATTCGAGACCTGCAATCATAGCCTCATATTCGGGCTCATTGTTAGTAAATTTTGTGGTTTTATAGATTGTCTAACTACATTACCTGTGGGTGGTTTTAGTACGATGCCTAGTCCAGACTCTCGAGGATGTACCCAATTTTACTAGTAGTTCTCTTTCAACCTCGGGTACGAGGGCCGGTTTGAAGTTAACCGCGAAGTCTGCCAAGATTTGAGACTTGATGGTTGCTCAAGGTCGATAGTCAATATCATACCCTTGATTTCTACGACCCATTTTGCCAATCGATCTGAAAGCTCGGGCTTGTATAAAATATTTCAAAGTGGATAAGTCGTTACAACACATATTAGATGGCATTGAAAGTATGGTTTTATTTTCCTAGAGGATCTAATTAAAGTGAGCGCCAATTTTTCTAGGTGTGGATATCTGGTTTCAGCCTCGCCTAAGGTCTGACTAACATAATAGATAGGGTATTGTGTACCTTGTTCTTCTCGGGCCAATACTCCACTTACCATTATCTCCGAGACTGCTAAATACAAGTAAAGTTGCTCGTCCGCTTTTGGACTATGAAGCAGCGGCGGGACCGATAAGTACTGGTTTAGTTCCTCCAAGGCATGTTGGCATTCTAGAGTCCACGCAAAATTATTCTTCTTCTTCAGTAGCGAGAAGAATCTGTAACTCTTATCTGAGGATCTCGAAATGAATTTCCCTAGGGAGGCTATGCGCCCCGTTAGCCTCTGCACGACTTTTACATTATCTAATACCGTGATGTCCTCGATAGCTTTGATTTTATCTGGGTTGATATCGATCCCTCAAATGGATACCGTGAAGCCAAGAAACTTGCCTGAGTCGACCCCGAACGCACATTTTTCTGGGTTGAGCTTCATGTTGTACCTCTTCAGTATATCGAAAGTTTGCCGCAAATGCTTCAAAGGGTCCTCTGCTCATACGACTTAACTAACATGTCATCAATATAAACTTCCATTGATTTTCCTATTTTTTCTTCGAACATTCAGTTTACTAGGCGTTGATAAGTTTCACCTGCATTTTTTAGTCAGAATGGAATTACATTATAATAGTATGTGCCGTACTTAGTGATAAACGAGGTCTTTTCGTGATTGTTCGGGTTCATCTATATTTGGTTGAACCCAGAGTAGGCATAGAGAAAACTGAGAATCTCGTGGACGATCGTGGCACCAATCATACAATTGATATTAGGTAAAGGAAAAGAATCCTTAGGGCATGCTTTGTTCAAGTCTTTATAATCTACACACATTCTAAATTTATTTCCCTACTTAGGGACTACCATTATGTTTGTTAACCATTCGGGATACTTTTCTTCCCGAACGGATTCTATTTTGAGAAGTTTGGTTACCTCGTCCTTGATGAAGGCATGCTTAACCTTGGACTAGGGCCTTCTTTTTTTCTTCACTAGATGGAATTTCATATCCAAGCTAAATTTTGTGGGTGGTGATTTCCGGTGAGATCCATGTCATATCGAGGTGGGACCAAGCAAAGAAATTCATGTTAGCTTTAAGGAATTGAATAAGTTTTCCCCTAAGCTCAGGAGATAGCCCGTGCCCAGGTATACCTTTCATTCGCGCTGATGCTCGGTCAGTGTGATTTGTTCCAGCTCTTTGACCATCGACTTAGTGGAGTTGGAATCATCGAGGACTATGAAAGATCGATGGACCCCATAGTCATCATCCTTGTCTGTCCCCTGCTTCTTCGATTGGGTCGAAGCCGGTGTTTGTGGTTGCTATTTGACCTCCTGTTTTCCCTTTGAATCTGATCATTTTGAAGAGAGTGCCGATATTGATATCACTTCATCGACTGCAGACATTTCTTTGGCGAAGGGTTTCTCCTCGTAGACCATTTTGACTCCCGCTGGTGTCAGGAACTTCAGAACCTGGTGAAGGGTCGAGGGTACTGCCCTCATGTTATGGATACATGACCTTCCAAACAGGGCGTTATACCTCATGTCACACTCGATCACATGGAACTTTGAATCTTGGATGGTCCCGGCCTCGTTCACTGGCAAAGTTATTTCGCCTTTGGTGGTTTCTTATGCCATGTTGAAGCCGTTAAGTAGTAGGTCTGCGGGAACAACTTGATCCTGTAGGCCGAGTTGTTCTACAACCCTCAGTCAAATAATGTTGGCCGAGCTACCTTGATCATTCAAAACACGTTTAACTTGAGTTTTATTCATGAGAAAAGATATTACCAGTGCGGTATTGTGGGGTTGTAAGATCCCGTCTATATCCTCGTCATTGAAAGATGAGGTCCCTTCCAGTACATAATCTCGAGTTTGTCTTTCCCTTATGATCGACACCTTGATGCGCTTAAATATGGGCCCATGAGGAATATCGACCCTTCCAACAATCATGTGGATTATGTGTTACGTCTCCTCTTGCTCATTCTCTCTGTTTGAACCTCTGTTTCTAAAGTGGTTCTTAGCCCGATCGCTTAAGAATTCTCGAAGATGTCTCTCGTTGAACAACCGGGCTACCTCCTCCCTCAACTATCTGCAATCTTCTATTCTATGGTCATGGGTGCCATGATACTTGCACATTTTATTAGGATTTCTCTGGGCCAGATCAGTCTACAGAGGTCGAGACCACCTAATGTATTTGATGCACTCGATGGCTGGCGTGATAGCTGACGCTTCAACTTTGAAGTTGTATTCTGATAGGCGAGGTGCTTCTTTGGGCTCGACATTCCTGTTGAAATCACTCTTACTCATGAGCCCTCGAGAGCTCTGACCTTGATCATTTCTTTTATCACCTCGAATGGGATTGCGTCCAGGCCCGTTATTTCTTCGATCTCCATTGTATGGCTGGAAAGATCTCTATTTGACCTCGGCTCCCGATCAATATCCCATTTAACTCTGTGGACGGGCCTGACAGGATAAACGGACCCGAAGGGAGTTCCCAACTGGTCGTCTTCGACCCTAATCTTTGACTGATACCGATTATGCACATCGGCCCAGGTGACAACTAGGTATTAGATCAAGTTATGCTTTAACTGTTGTGAGGCCACCAAGCTTCGTACGTTTAATCCTTGAGTGAAGGCCTGAACGGCCCAATCATCGGCAACCTATGGTAGATCCATGCATTCCATCTGGAACCGAGACACAAACTCTCTGAGCATTTCGTTGTCTTTCTGCTTCACTTTGAAGAGGTCCGACTTCCTAGTCTCGACCTTTATGGCTCCAACGTGTGATTTAACGAAGGAATCTGGTGTCACACCTCCTTTTCCCCGCAAAAATAGGGAGTTTTTTCAATTAAAGTGACATCAATCGAAATAGGATTATTTAATTAATCAGAGTCGCCACTTGGAATGATTATGGTGTCCCAAGTCACCGGTTTATTTTAGAATCCCAAATCGAGGAAAATGACTCTATTTTTGGTTCGCGAAAGGAATTTTATTAACCCGGGATAAGGTGTTAGGCATTCCTGGGTTCCGTGGTTTTAACACGGTCTCTTTAATCATACCTGGCTTAATTAAATTATTTAATTACGTGTTTTAGAACCTATGTGTATTTTTTCTTTTACCGCTTTTAACTACTTGATTATTCGTGATTATAGAATTATCTTGAAACGAGTCACAGGTGCGTGTACTCCTTTTGTTTCGTGTGTCCAAAATCATGTCACGCGTATGTGTACACAACTAATAACACTTCATGCATGATCGCATACTTTGATTTATTTTTTGGAAGTCAAACTTATGTCGCACAAATGTGCACATAATCACGACAATGAATTGAAGAACGCGCCTAAAGCATTATACGGATATTCATGATTTGTTTCTTTTTCCTAATTTTGTTGATTGTAAAAGGCCGTAGATTATGGAAAAGAGAAGTGATGCATATAGGATTCAGCTATTATGAACAGTTGTCGAGTTAAGTATATTCAATTCGATTAGACGGCTCACATTTGTTTAAAGCATCGAACAGACATCATGCATTAACTTTCAAATACAGCTACAATGAACTTGAAACAGAGTAATAAAAGGCTAAATTAGAACTCAATTTAAATACCCAGCTTATTCTATAATCAATTACAACAATATGACCACTTTACCGCATTTATGCTAACTGCAAGATCTCGACTCGTATTCTTCAATCTTTTTCGAAAATGTGATGCTAAGAGATATTGAAGCCAAATTGAATAAACTGTTTATATTCAAAAGTCATACCCAATCTGTATATAGGTTTCATTGATTCCATGAGACTTTCATTTCTTATGCTAAAACTAAGCCAAAGTTAATAACTCCAAACAATTATAATAATAAATAAATAAATAAAATTCAGAGAACATTTTTCAAGTTAATAGTAAATCCAGTCAATGAGTTCCTCATGTAAGTTGTATAACCAAACTCCATGCTCAAATTTTCATGATTACTTAGGCTTATGTGTTCAATATACCAAACATATTCATCATGAGGTGTACAGTGACAGAGAAACATTCAACAATATATACACAAACAAATTTCAGCAAATTTATAGCACAGGGATGTCCAAACAATAATTACATTTCGAAATTGAGATAAATACCTCTAAACAGCTGTAAAAACAAAATTGAATAGCCAAATAAAGTAGAGAGGAAAGCTGGAGCTCAGCAAAAAGAGAATCAACGAAACGCAGCTTGATATGAATTGCGTCAAGTGCACAGCTGCGGGAGTAGTACATAGAGCTCGAGTAGTAGTAGTACACAGCTGCAGGAGTAGTACATAGAGCTCGAGTAGTAGTAGTACGGGAATAAGAAGTAGTTAAGTCAGTTACATAATTTGAGAGTTAACAGTTTAGTCCCTAGAATATTTTCACTTTGTCCCAGTTAGTATTATATTTCTTTTACTTTAGTCTCCATCTCAATCACATTATATGTATTACACTTTACCCATTTGAGGATATGAATAAGAACACTAAGTTCCTTTCCCTTCTCTCTTAGATTGCTAGCTTAAATTCCATTATTTTCCTTGTAAGTTCACAGATTGTATCACAGCTTCAATTTCTAAAATCGATATCAAACTCGAACACCCAGGAGATGTTGAAGTAATGTAGCGGAAATCATACCAGATTTAAAATCCTTCGTGGTTCTTTTTTTTTTTTTTTTTTTTTTTTTTTTTGTTTTTGAAGCTCTTGTAATTCCAGAGAAATTGAAGTAAAGAGCAGAAGCTCGAAGAGCTTTCAAGTCTTCTGTTTTCGAACTGAGGTTCAGAGCTTCAATTTCGGACCTGTTTTTTTTGTTTTTTTTAATTTTCATGTGTGTTTTGAGGATAACAAATGATGGATTAGTGTGTGTAAATGATAGTGAGGTGCTTGAGTGATAGAGAGAAAAGAAGAGAGTGGCGGCTGGCTAGGGTTAGAGTGAGGGGATGATTTTTGTTAGGGGAAGGGGAAATAAGGGCGCCTAGGATTTTCTCTCATGGGGGTCCGGTTCCTAGGGGATTTTGGGAGATGGGAGCTTCAGTAGGTAGTGGACACGAAACGACGTCGTTTTCTCACGCAACAACGTCGTTTTCTCACGCAACAACGTCATTTGAGGGGCTAAGGTTAAGCGGGTCGGGCATACATGGAACTGGGTTGGCCTGGTGGACTTGAAGGAATTTGGGCCGAGAATTGGCAATTGGGCCATTCTGAATGGCCCAAACCGGTTGTTGAGGCTGAAAAACAACCCTTTTCTTTTCTTTGTTTTTCTTTTTTTTTTTAAATCGATTTTTTTTTAAATTCTAATTGAATTAATTGAAATACTAAACAAACTAAATAAAATCCTAAATTAGATTCTAAATTAATATATTTTGTAAAATTAACCTTAACTTATTTTCTATTAACTTAACACTAATTAATTTAAAACTAAGAGCTAAAATGTAGACATGACTATTGTATTTTTTATTTTTGTTTAATAATGCAACTAATAAATGTAATTAAATCCCAAAATGCAAATAATAACCTAGAATTCTATGCAATGAAGATTTTGGACATTTTTGGTGTTTTCCATGATTTAAAAATATTGAATATGCACAAAATGCGACTAAATACAAATAATTAAATAGAAATTCTACAAAAATTAAAAGTAATTAGAAAAAGTCTATTTTCTTGTGGATTTTGTAGGAATATTTTTTTATGACGCAAAAATTACGTGCTCAAAGCTGCCCCTCTTTGCTCGGAAACATGAAGAGTTTTCGGGAAAAGATAAAGTGAGAAATTACGAGAAATTTTTGCCTGCTGGACACTCCATGAGGAGTATTTTGAAAAAGTTTGACCGAACCTTGCTTCGGAGGTTTTCTACATATCCTTGGCTATAAAGGAATCAGGCCAGTGCAGTTCTGGAAGCTTTGGTAGCTGGGACTACCGAGAAGTTGTGATTGCGCTGTTGTTACTGCTTGCTGAGCTCCTTATTACACCAAAGTCAAAAGAAACTAAACAAGCCTATCAGCTATGAGTTAAAATATTCCTATCTATAAGTTTTCTGAAGCTTGATCTTGAGTCTTGAATGGTTCTTCATGCAGAATTTTGATTTGAACCTTGACACTTGCTAGCTGCAGATGCTAGTTCATTCTTCTACGGTTTCTTCTGATAAAAACGGGAAATGCGGTGCTTGTGACTTCAGTCATGTCTTGAGAAATTCACATATTTCATCTGCTTCTGCATTTTGGATTCACTTATTTTCTTTTCCTTTTCTTTATTTTTGATTGAGACTTCTTTTGGTCATCTCGAGACCTGTCGAATCGCATTCTTGAGGCGAGCTTCTGCTACTTCTAACTTGAATTGACCCTATTCTTCAAGCGGGCTCCTGCTACTGACTTGAAATTTGAAGTGAATTCTGAAATGACTTCCCTCGTTCTCCAGGTGGGTGCCTACTACTGACTTGAAATTTGAAGTAACTCAGAAATGAATTCCCTCATTCTCTAGGTGGGCCCGGCTACTGACTTGAAACTGAAAACTCTTGACATGAATTCTGAAATGACTTCCCTCATTCTCCATGTGGGCGCCTGCTACTACGGCAAAACATACAAAACAAAAGAAACTTTTCTGCCCCAGTTAGCACTAGGAGGATTTGTGAGTTGTTAGCGAAAGTATAAATCACATATGCTATTGATGAAGGATGCAATGAGGAGTGTAAAATTAAAGACCCGACTAGGATGTGCATCTCCTGTGAGTAAAACCGACAAACTTAAACCAGGAAGTGCGTTTCCTAAGAGTAACACTAACAAACCATGACTAGGAAGTGTGTCTCCTAAAAAAAACATAACCAAAATGATTCAAACTAGGAAGTGCGTCTCCTACTAAGAATTTTTCTTTGAGCGCAAGATTGGCATGAATCAAAGGATGCCAAATTGCACCGAAATCAGTGCCAAACCCGCTACAATCTCATGAGCCCCTATCTGACCTTTATTATTAAATTCATGTTCTCATACAGCTAAGGACTAACTTTAAATTCTTTGCAAATATCCTGGACCCAAGCTTCCAACACAATCAGAGCACTCTGTATATATCAAATTGTCTGCTCTACCTATTAGAGCGTCTTGTACATACCAAATTGTATGCTATGCCCATCGGAGCATCTTGTACATATCAAACCATCTGCTCTGCCCATCGGATCATCTTGTACATATCAAGTCGTCTACCTCCCAATTGGAGCACCTTGTACACATCAAGCCGTCTGCCTCGCCAATCTGAGCATTTTGTGCAGACCACATCGCCCGTGTTGCCAGCCAGAGCGCTTTCTACAGATTGCACCATCACTATGCCAAATCAGAGATTCCAAGTAGATCACTTTTAACCTCGTTGCCAACTTCGCCAATCAAAGGATAGAACATTCAATTCGTTGATCGATTGCTACAATTAGTTCTGCAGTAAAGAGTACCTCTTGGGCATGCTCGCTTATTTCTCTACTTTTACCTTGAATGTTTTGACATTTTATTTATATGCAGCTTATAGTCACTTTACATTTAAGTTCAAATACTCCCATAGCGTGGAGATTCAAATTCAAAATCGAATATTCACATCGCGAGGAAATTCAATGCTCTTATCGCATGGAGATTTAAATACTCCGACAGTTGCGGAACAGTACACAGCCCAGCTAACATTCGAGACAGATTCAAACACACATCCCCGACATCCCAAATAATGCTCTAGAGCTTGGAGGCTTCACTTTCAAGCATCCCATCACCCAAAGATCCCAAATAACGGCTAGTCGGCAACCATGAATTACTATTCCTCTATATTTACATCATATCTTAACGTATTTGCATTACGATATATGGGTATGTGTGTATATTGCTTTTTTGCAGGATTCAAACACTACATCCTGGAACTTCCACTTAGCAGCAAATAAGGTTACAACGCTGAGTGACAACAAACTCATAAGCGACCCAAGGATCCAACCTCCAACTCAATTCGATCAGTGGAACTCCAAAGTGTCAAATCTCTCAAATCTTGTAGAAGTCATTGGGTTCCGACATCTTCCCGTCTTGCGGTATCATCATAACACGATACTGGGGAAATACCTGCAAGCACAACTCCCTCTGAATCACCATCCAGAACTACATAAAGGCCTGATCCTCGTTAAGCCCGAGGTATGTAGGCGATTCAAAGCCAGAATTTGGCCGTAATCTCGCAACTCATGAACTTTCACAAATTCCAAATATATCCCTGCAATACATGCCTAATGTCGGGAAAAATAGGTCAATATGTCAATTTCATTGCCCACAAACTCTTTCATTGTCTCCAATCAAATAGGGGTAACTATTGACGAACAATTTTGACCCTCCCCTTTTTAATTAAATTATTTACACTTATTAATCGAAAATAAATGTAGTAAAGTATTTTTAAATCAACAATACCTATTTTCTCAAAATATAAATAATATAACAAGTATAATAGTAGTTAGTAATATTAATTCTGTAATTAATAGTAATTTAGTTATTTGTAATAATACTACTTCTACTACTTTAAATGGTTAAAATAACTTTCATATATTTATAAAAAAGTATTATCAATTTGTCATGACCTAATTTCATATCAGGACGCGATGGTGTCCAACACCGTTGCTAGACAAGCCGACAACGAATAACTTGATAGCATTTCTATTTTTTTTACTAATTCTCCTTCTAGTGATTTTTCCTTAATTTAAAAGATTTGACAAGTGACTGAATTAAATTAATATGTGAAACTAGTAGAAACATTTATAATCAAATTAGATAAAACCCAAAAGCCCTAAGTCTACTACTACATGCCAAGATCTAGTGTCACAAGTGTATGGGCAACTTAGTAGATTATACAAAAGAATGTCTATCCTATTGTCTAGAAAGGATTAGACAGAAACCAAAATAAAAGAAAGACTCTAGGATGCTGTTGGACGGCTCAGAAAGGAAAGCTCACCGTGGAATCTCGAATCAAGTCAGGGATGAGCGCCGAATGCGTATCCAGATGCACCTGCCTCAGATCCTGCACAGTTAAGTGCAGAAGTGTAGAGTTAGTACATAAAACAATATGTACCAAGTAAGTATCCGGTCTAACCTCGAATAAGTAGTGACAAGGGGTCGACTTGACACTTACTAAGGCTAGTGATAATAAATAAAATTCATAAGTAAGCATGGATGACAAAGAATGTACTAAGCTCAACAACAAAAGATGATAAATATCCTTTTTCACAATTATTATTTCAAAGAATGAACATGCGAAAATAATGTTGAGGTCGTACGACCCGAACCAACACGGTAATATTTAAATGTGCACTGCCGAGGGTCGAACGGAATGAACCATAGATGCATATATTTGATCTGCCTAGGCGTTCGGCCCGCTCCACAATAGAAAACATTGTTCTATAACAGCCAAGTGTTCTATTCATAACCTCAATTGAGTGCAGACTTATCCTTTTGGAGTTCTTTTACAATTTATAGAATCATGATTTAAGAAATTTAATTAACAAGTAAATGGCGCAATTATTTGAAGTATAGCATGATAGGGGTCCTACACTACCCGGACATAACAGAAATAGTAGCTACGCACAGATTCTCGTCATTTCGTACGTACGTAGCCCCCACAAATACTCACATACATTACTTAACTTGCCTATGGGGAGATTTACCCATTACAAGGTTAGAAAACAGACTTACCTCGTCTCAAAGTCTACTTCCCAATTCAAAAATACGCTCAAACCTCCAAATTTGGTGCCCAACGACTCGGAACTAGTCAAATATTATATATATTAATTAATCTATGCTCAAAAGTTCATATCTCCACTATTTAAATGATTACTCAACCCAAATTGCAAGATTCCTAAAGTTCACTCCCGGGCCCACATGCCTGGATTCCAAAATGTTTTGAAGGAATTTGTTATCCACAAACTAAGGAACATAAATATATGATTTTCACTAAGTTTCATGATGATTTTCGTGGTAAAATCTCATTTTTTTAAACCCTATATTTTTCATCTAAACCCATGATTTCTACCAATTTTTATGTTGAAATCTACCCATAATCAATGTATTAAACTCACATTAGGTAGAAACTACTTACCTCCAAAAGCTAGGTGAAAACCCATCTCAAGAAGCTCAAAATATTGCCCAAAGAGTGAGATAAATGAGTAAAAATGGCTTAAGTCCCATATTAAATGAATCTCACTACTTCCACCGATTTCGCACCGGCAGTGCCTTGGCCGCATATGCGGTCCCGCTTATGTGGAATTGACTAGGCCGGCTGGGATCGCTTCTGTGGACAGCCTCCCGCTTCTACGGTCCCGCTTCTGCGGAAAAGGAGCCGCATCTGCGGAACCTGAGCTGTCCTTCTTGGGTCGTATGTGCGAGGCTTGGCTCGCACATCCAACCCAAGACTCGCAAGTGCGGGCACACCAGAACTGGTGCACCAGCAGCCCGGTTGAGTTTCAAACTCAACTCGAGCATCATTTGAGTGGCACCCGAGGCCTCGTCCAAACATACTAACAAGTTTGGAATCATAAAATGGACTCGGTCGAACTCTCGGAACGCCCAAAACAACATTAAAACTAAGAATCACACCCCAAACCAATTGAATCAAACTCAAGAACTTCAACTCCTTCAATTTACTTCCAATGTGCCTAAACGTACTTAAACTACTCGGAATGACACCAAATTTTGCGTGCAAGTCTTAAATGACATTACAAAACTATTCCCAATCTCAGAATTCCATTTGGACCTCGATATCACCAAAACCCGCTCCAAACCAAATTTAAAGAACTTTTAAAACCTTCAAGAACCAACTTTCACTATTAGGTGCTGAAACGCTCCCGGGTCATCCAAAACCTGATCCGAACATATTCCCAAGTCAAAAATCATCATACAAACCTAGTGGAACCGCCAAATCCCGATTCTGAGCTCGTTTACTTAAAAAAAATTTCCCTCCACTAGACCTTCACCGCGGAAATCCTCTTGGACCTCAACTAGCGATCCTGCCTAGCAACAATAGCAACTGGCTCCTCCTCGTAGCCCAAGATCTCATCTAGTTGAATAGTACTGAAGTCCAATACATGTGACAAGTCAGGATGATACCTCCGGAGCATCGACACGTAGTAAACCGAATGAACTCCCGATAGACGGGGATGCAAGGCAAGCTCATAAGCAACTTCCCCAACTCGCCTCAACACCTCAAATGGTCCTATAAACCTGGGGCTCCACTTTCCCTTCTTCCCAAACCTCATGATCCCCTTCATCTGCGTGACCTTCAAGAGAACCTTCTCACCCACCATGAATGATAGGTCACGCGCCTTCTGATCCGTGTAACTCTTCTGCCAGGACTATGTTGTGCGGAGTCGCTCCTGAATAAACTTCACCTTTTCCAAGGTATCCCTCACCAAATCGGTACCATACAACCTAGCCTCATCGGGCTCAAACCACCCAATGGGAAAATGATATCGCCGACCATATAAAGCCTCGAATGAAGCCATCTCGATGTTGTACTAGTAACTGTTGTTATAAGCAAACTCATCCAAAGGAAAGAACTGATCCCACTGTCCTCCAAAGTCAATCACACATGCCCTGAGCATGTCCTCCAAGATCTGAACTGTCTGCACTGACTGCTCATCAGTCTGTGGATGAAACGCAGTGTTGAGCTCTACACGGGTCCCCAACTCACTCTGTACGGCTCTCTAGAAATCTGAAGTGAACTGAGGGCCTCTATTTGATATGATGGAAATAGGCACACCGTGCAACCGAAATATCTCCCGAATGTAAATGTGGGCCAACCTCTCTGAAGTATAAGTAGTGAAAATTGGAATGAAATGTGCCGACTTGGTCAACCTGTCTATAATGACCCAAACTCCATCGAACTTCCGCAAGGTCCGGGGCAAGCCAACTATGAAGTCCATAGTAATGCGTTCCCACTTCCACTATGGTATAGTTATCGACTAGAGTAAACCACATGGCCTCTGGTGCTCATACTTAACTTGCTGGAAATTTAGGCACCTAGCTACATACTCAACTATGTCTTTATTCATCCGCCGCCACCAATAATGCTGTCTCAGGTCCCGATACATCTTTGTAGCACCTGGATGAATAAAATACCGAGAACTGTGTGCCTCCTCTAGAATCCTCTCCCTCAAGCCATCAACATTAGGAACATATAGACGACCCTGGAGTTGCAGGACACCATCCCTGCCAATGGTAAAACCTCTTTGGAACCATCTTTTAGTACCGTCTCTCTAAGAACTGCCAAGTTCGGATCATCAAATGTCGATCCTTGATCTGCTCCAATAATGAAGATTGGGCAACAACACCTACAAGAACTCAGCTGGGCTCTAAAATATCCAACCTCACAAGTCTGTTAGCCAAGGACTGAATGTCCAAAGCTAGTGGCCTCTCCCCAGCTGAAATGAATGACAAACTAACCATACTTTCTACCTTCCTGCTCAAGGCATCCGCGATTACATTCGCCTTGCCCGGATGATAAAGAATACTGATGTCATAGTCCTTCAGTAACTCAAGCCATCTGTGTTGCCTCAGGTTGAGATCCCTTTGCTTGAACAAGTGCTGCAAACTGCGGTGATCAGTGTAAACCTCACAAGACACCCCATATAAGTAATGCCTCAAAATATTAAGAGAATGAACAATCGCGGCCAACTCCAAATCGTGCTCATGATAATTCTTCTCGTGGGGATTCAGCTGACGTGAAACATATGCAATAACTCGCCCCTCCTGCATCAATACACAACCCAAGCCAACGCGTGAAGCGTCGCAATACACCGTATACATCCCCGAACCGAAAGGCAACACAAGAACTGGTGTTGTGGTCAAAGTTGTCTTGAGCTTTTGAAAGCTTGCCTCACAATCATCGGGCCAACAAAACTTAGAACCCTTCTGGGTCAATCTAGTCAAAGGTCCTGCAATGGATGAAAAGCCCTCCACAAACCGGCAATAATAACCTGCTAACCCTAAGAAACTCCTGATCTCGGTCGCCGAAGTAGGACGAGGCTAACTTTGAACTGCCTCAATCTTCTTGGGATCCACCTTAATAACCTCGGCTGATACAACCTGCCCAAGAATGCCACAAAATCTAACCAAAACTCACACTTGGAGAACTTAGCATATAGCTTTTATTCCCTCAAAGTCTAGAGCACTACCCTCAAATGTTGCTCTTGCTCCCCCAGGCTACGTAAGTAGATCAAGATGTCATCAATGAAGACAATGAAGAACGAATCAATATAAGGCCTGAACACCCTATTCATCAAATCCATAAATGTCGTTGGGGCATTAGTCAAATCGAAAGATATCACTAGAAATGCATAATGGCCATATCTAGTACGGAAGGCAGTCTTTGGAACATCTAAGTCCTGAATCTTCAACTAATGGTACCCCGATCTCAAGTCAATCTTAGAAAACACCCTAGCACCGTGCAACTGGTCAAAAAAATTATCAATACGCGACAACGGGTAGTTGTGCTTAATGGTGAGTTTGTTCAACTGGCAGTAATCAATGCACATCCACATAGTCCCATCCTTCTTCTTCACAAATAATACTGGTGCGCCCCAAAGTGATACACTCGACCTGATGAACCCCTTTGCTAGCAACTCTCCAAGCTGTTCCTTCAGCTCATTTAATTCTTTCGGAGCCATACGGTACGGTGGGATAGATATAGGCTTAGTGACTGAAGCCAAGTTAATACATAAATCAATATCACGATTTTGCAGCATGCCTGGAAGGTTAGAAGGAAACACATAGGCAAACTCTCGAACTACTGGCACTGAATCAATCATCGGAGACCCTGCGGTAGTATCCCGACATAGTCTAGATAAGCCAAGAAATCCTTCTCGACCATGTATCGAGCCTTCATAAAAGATATTACCCAATTGGATGTACTGACAGATGAACCCTTCCACTCCAACCTCGGCAACTCTGACATAGCAAAGGTGACAGTCTTGGCATGTCAATCAAGGATGGCGTGATATGGGGATAACCAGTCCATGCCCAGGATGACCTCAAATTCGATCATATCAAGCAACAGAAGATCTGCCCTACTCTCATATCCACATAATTTAACTACACATGACCGATATATCCGATCCAAAAAAACCGAGTCACCCACAGGAATGGACACATAAACAGGAGTACCCAAGGACTCACGAGGAATATTCAAAAAATGAGAAAACAGGGATGATACATATGAATAGGTAGATCCTGGATCAAATAATACTGAGGCATCCCTACCGCAGACAAAGATAGTATATGTGATCACAACATCTGAGACCACTGCATCTGGTCTGGCCGGAAAAGCATAAAATCTGGCTGGAGCACCACCTGGGTAGCCTCCGCCTGCCTGTTTTCCACCTCTAGGTATCCCTTTACCCATTTTCCTTCCGCCTCTAGGCGGTCGGACAGCTGGCGCGGCTTCTGGAGCTGAAATCATGGGCTACTGACCCTGTTGCATTGTCTTGCCCCGAAGCCTGGGGCAATATCTCTGCACATGACTAAGATCCCCGCACTCAAAACAACCTCACGGCACGGTGACCTGCTGCATTGACGTCTGTCCCTGATGACCTGAAAACCCACCGGAGGACCCTGAATAGCTGGTGGATGATATGAACTCTCTGGCATGGCATTGAAGTAAAAACTAGAAGAACCTTGATGACCGGAATACCCGCTGGAGGAACCCTAAATAGTTGGTGGGTAGTAAGGACTCTCCGACATAACAATGAAATAGAGCCTCACTGGAGCACCTCGAGGAGGTGGTGGTGCTTAATATAGGGGCATGCTGGGCTGGCCTCTCCCAGGATGACCTCTGCCCCCATATGGGGAACCTATGAACTCTCTAGAAAAATGGAACCTCTTGTCCCGATGAATCTGCTCGCTACCCCTATGACGGTAACCCTAAATCATGCGATCAATCTCTACTACCAACTGATAAACATTCCCCCATCTCCACCTCTCGAGCCATGCTAGACTGAATACCTGAGTGCAGTATTGCAACAAACCTCCGCACTCGCTCCACCTCAGTAGGGAGTATCATAAGTGCATGGCGAGACAACTCAGACAATCGCGCCTCATAATTGGTCACGGAGATCTGACCCTACTAAAGCTGCTCAAACTGAAACCATAGCTCTTCCCTATGAGAGGGTGAAAGATACATGTCCAAGAATAGGCGGGTGAATTGGTCCCAAGTCATGGGAGGAGAATTTGCTGGCTACCAAGAAGATAGGAATGCCACCACCTACGTGCACTTCCCTCAAATTGTTAGTGAAATTAACCCCGTGAGACTCCAATATGCGCATGTTGTGTAGTCTGTCCCTGCACCTATCAACGAAGTCCAGAGGATACTCATGTCGCTCACCCCCAAACACCATAGGGTGAAGCCTAGTCCATCTGACCAAAAGCTTCTGCGGCTACGCAATTAGTCTAGGATTAGGCACATCTGCTGCTACTGGCTGGGCTCCGACCATGGGAAGAGTGATCGGGGTATTGATATACAGCGACTGCATGCCAAGGAGCCTGAGCGATAGGGGTCTGTGCTCCCCCTCCCGCTTCAGATGTGGCCAGATCTGCTGGAAGTAAACCGACTTGAGTCATGGAGTCCATGAACCGTAGCATACGGCCCATGACCTCTTGGAACCCGGGTGCTGTCATGAAGTCGACGGGGATGGTTTTGCTGCGGGCACCTCGCCCTGCTCCTCAACTATGGGATCTTCCACTAGATCCGCTGGCGGTGCGATTGGGGAAACCCTGGGACATCCTCGCCCCCTACCTCAAGTCGGTGCCCTCCCCCGACCTCTACCTCGGCCTCTAGACACGGGGGGAGTAGCTCCTCCCGGGTGGGGAACATCTACTACGCGCGTCCTCGCCATCTGTGAGAGAATAGAAGGAAGAAACTTAGTATACCATCAACTGCACGATATGAGATGAATAAAAAGTAGTTTCCTAACATCATATAGCCTCTCAAAGGTTAGTACATACGTCTCCGCACCGATTCGCAAGACTCTATTTGACCTGCCCATAACTCGGGAGACCTATGTAAACCTTGAGCTCTGATACCATGTTGTCCTGAGCCAATTTCATATCAGGCCGTGATGGCGTCGAGCACCGTTTCTAGACAATCCGACAGCGAATAACTTGATAGCATTTCCATTTTTTAATAATTCTCCGTCTAATGATTTTTCCTTAATTTAAAAGATTTGAAAAGTAACCGAATTAAATTAATATGTGAAACTAGTAGAAATATTTATAATCAAACGGATAAAACCCAAAATCCATAAGTCTACTAATACATGCCAAGATCTAGTGTCACAAGTGTATGGGAAACTTAGTATATTATACAATAGAACGTTTATCCTACTGTCTGGAAAGGATTAAACAGAAACCAAAATAAAAGAAAGACTCAGGATGCCGCTAGACGGCTCAAAAGGGGCAGGTCACCATGGAATCTTGAATAAAGTCAAGGATGCACGTCGGATGCGTATCCAGATGCACCTGCCTCAGATCCTACACAGTTAAGTGCAGAAGTGCAGAGTAAGTACATAAAATAATATGTACCGAGTAAGTACCCGGTCTAACCTCGAAGAAGTAGTGACGAAGGGTCGACTTGTCACTTACTAAGGCTATTGATAATAAATAAAAGTCATAAGTAAGCATGGATGACAAAGAATGTACTAAGCTCAACAACAATAGATGATAAATATCCTTTTCACAATTATTATTTCCAAGAATCAACATGCGCAAATAATGCCGAGGTTGTACGGCCCAAACCAACACTGTAATATTTAAATGTGCACTATCGAGGGTCGAACGGCATGAACCATAGATGCATTTATTTGATCTGCCGAGGCGTTCGTCCTGCTCCATAATAGAAAACACTTAAATAACATAAACTTTCGATAACAATCAAGTTTTCTATTCATAACCTCAATTGAGTGAAGACTTATTCTTTTGGAGTTCTTTTAAAATTTATGGAATCATGGTTTAAGAAATTTAATTAACAAGCAAATGGCGCAATTATTTCAAGTATAGCATGATAGGGGTCCTACACTAACCGGACTTAACAGAAATAGAAGCTACGCACGGACTCTCATCACTTCGTACGTACGTAGCCCCACAAATAGTCACACACATTATTTAACTTGCCTATGGGGAGATTTCCCTCTTAGGCCATCTCTTCTCGATAATGGGGGAAACTTTTGCCATAATGGAGCTCCAGTCGTCCCCTATTTTTGCCTCCAAAATGGAGGATGAATAGTGTTACTCCAAATATGGGAGGACACTAATCATCCCCTCCATTACTATTCATGCTTATTTTATCATTATTTTTATTATTTAACTCTTTAATTTATCTCTTTATATATACCTAATTATGTTTATGTAATATCTTTATGAAATATATTTTACATCTTAACTTTGGCTTATAATTTTGATAAATTAATTTTTGTGCATTTATTATTTTTATGTAAAATTGTAAGTTAATTTTATTATAATTTATAATTGTACAAAGAATATATAATCATCTCAAAAAATTAATGGAGATGCTGCTAAAATTGAAAGGTGCAAATATAAAATATTAGATGCTGCTAAAATTGAAAAGTGAAAATTGAAAATTGAAAATTGAAAATACATTAAATGAAAATACATTAAAATTGGAAATACATAAAAATTAAAAATACATTAAATTAAAATACATAAAAATTGAAACTACGGTAAGTAGCAGAATAACTTAGTGGAGAGGTATGTCATTTCAAGATACACCAAAATCATTATAATATTGAGTGAATGGGGCCGAGGATTGTTGTGATTGTGACTGTGGATATTGTTGACTTCTTTTATACATTATTCGTTGTTGTTATTGTCGCATAAATTCACGATGATTCGGATCGACAATAGATACCACATCCATCATTAAAACTTTATTTTCTTCTTTCATTTCTTTTAGTCTTAGTTTTTCTTTTTGAACAGTCACAATTTCTTTTTTTTTGTCTCGGTTGAATTATCTTGTATCTCAATGGTTTCACTTTTATTTGAATTATCTAATGTATAATATTTTCTTACAAAATATATTATTTAAAAATTATGGTATAAAATAATTTTATAGTAAATTATATGTGATGAATATGTAAAAATGAAAAAAAAGATAGATTTTCTTTAATAGAAATAAGAAAATAAAATTTAAGTAAACATAATAATATAATATTGAAGAGAGAGAAGAATATAAAATGGAATATTCTTTTCTGAAAAAAAAATGGAGTAATGGTTGGAGTAACTTTCCTGCATTTTGGAGATTACTGCATTTTGGAGGAGAAAATGGAGGTAACGGTTGGAGATAGCCTTTTACAAGGTTAGAAAAGAGACTTACCTCGTCTCAAAGCCTCCTTCTCAATTCAAGAATGCGCTCAAACCTCCAAATTTGGTGCCAAACGACTCGGAACTAGTCAAATATTATATATATTAATTAATCCATGCTCAAAAGTTCATATATCCACTATTAAAATGATTACCCAACCCATAATTGCAAGATTCCTAAAATTCACCTCGGGGCACACATGCCCGAATTCCAAAACTTTTTGAAGGAAGTTATTACCCACAACCTAAGGAATATAAATATATGATTTTCACTAAGTTTCATGATCATTTTCGTGGTAAGATCTCATTTTTGTTAAACTCTAGGTTTTTCATCTAAACCCATGATTTCAACCAATTTTCATGTTGAAATCTACCCATAATCTATGTATTAAACTCACATTAGGTAGAAATTACTTACCTCCAAAAGCTAGGTGAAAACCCCTCTCAAGAAGCTCCAAAAATCGCCAAAAGAGTGAGAGAAATAAATAAAAATGGCTTATGTCCCGTATTAAATGAACCTCACTGCCTCCAGCGATTTTGCACATGCGGTGCCTTGGCCGCATCTGTGGTCTCACTTCTGCGAACAAGGGTCCACTTCTGCGGAATTAACTGGACCGGCTGGGGTCGCTTCTGCCGACGGGCTCCCGCTTCTGCAAAAAAGGGGGCGCATCTACGGAACCTGGGCTGCCCTCATCATTGCATAAGGCCAAGCATTGTCTTTCCTTGCATGAGGCTAAGCATTTTCTCCATTATTACATAAGGCTAAGCATTGTCTTTCTTTGCATGAGACTAAGCATTGCCTTCATACCTTCCATGAGACTAAACACTATCCCCATTATTGCATAAGGCGAAGCATTACCTTTCCTTGCCAGAGACTAAAAATTGTCTCCCTTCTTTGCATGAGACTAAGCAATGTCTCCACTATTGCATACGGCTAAACATTGCCTTCTTTGCATGAGACTAAACATTGTCTCCATCCTCTGCATGAGACTAAGCACTGTCTCCACATTGCATAAGGCTAAACACTGCCTTTCTTTCCATGAAACTAAACAGTTTCTCCGCTACACTGCATAAGACTGAGCAGTGTCTCCCTTCTTCACATAGGGCTAAGCACTGCTTTCATCTCATAAAAGACTAAGCCTTGTCTTGTCTCGTCCTCGCATATGACTAAGCATCACCTGTTTTTCTCTATCAAATGATCGGTATTGCCACATATTTGCATTTCATGGGATGAAACATCGCCATATTATCCGAAGGCGTCATAGTCCGAAGGCACTATCCTCATAGCCTGAAGACATTATTCCATTGCCTGAGGATATCTCGAAACTGCACATCATTATTCAAAGGCTTCATAGTCCGGAGGCATCATCCTCATAGCCCGAGAACACCATTTCATGGCCTTTGAATCCCTTATCATACGCTCCATGGCCCAAGACATCATGGTCTAAGGACATCATCCTCATCGTCCGAAGACAACTCTCATGGTCCGAAGGGAATTTTATCGTATTTAAATTTTTGCAATAACCTACATATATTCGCGTGCATCATGTTATAAGTTTTACAGGTGACTCAGAAGGTAACTGTTCTACAAACATGAGCAATTTTTGCTCCGATTTTCGTTCACAACGTTCACATCCCTGACTATGTCAAACGTAACCGACAGCCAGTAATTCATTACCTTTTGCCTTAACCGTTCAAACATTTTCCTTATCCGTTACCTTCAAAATTGTATTTGTAGCTCCACCTGAAATCATATGTTACTCACGACAATATCGCATCCAAAAGATCCTTTTCGAAGCATACAACCACTCTTATATAACAACTCCATCAGTTTCGTTCGTCGTTGGATCCAGAATTACACACGGCCTGATTCCCGTAGTACCAGGGATATGTAGGCAACTCAAGAACCAAGATTCGGCCACCATTTTTTCAAAACACATCATCCCTCACCTACTTCGGACAAATTGGTCATCATTTTCTTTACCCGACAACTCTTTCATCATTCCAGGGTAAAGAGGGGCAGCTTTTGATACCCAATTTTTCCCCTCATATTTTTATAGATGTCATATATGCTTTAAATATCATTCCTGCACCACCACCAATTTACAAAGATTCATACAAGTATTTTCTATAATTTTCATAAACTTTTAAAGCTTTAAAATTAACTTTCTTGCATTTAAATTATTTGAATATTTATTACTTACCCTTTCAAAATATTTTGTGATGACTTAATCATCCAAATTTGTTATTTACACCCACATACATATTTTAAAATATTTTTACTATATTTCACATAATTATATTTATATTTTTGAGTTATTTACATAATTTTGCAATAATAGCCTATATTCTACAAATAATTGTGTTTATCATATTATTTATGCCAAAGTAGCATTTTATATTTTTATAATGTTGAATTATTATTTTAAAATATTTTTACAGCATAAATATTATTTTTACCATTTATTAGACGTTTTAGTAATTTATTTTTATTACTTTTAAAGGGTTTCAAGAGCTAGCCCAAAACAAGCCCATTTTTCGGATCAAATTTGGCCCAAACCATTAGCCTAACCAAGAAACCCTTTACATGATCCGGTTGCAACCTGTAAAATAACTCGCCCCGTTTCCCCTTTGATCATGGTCGTTGATCTTAAATGATCAATGGTCCATAATAAACCGTTCCCCTCTCCTTATATCCCCATGACCCAAACCCTAACCCCATTTTCAACTACCAACTGTCCTTAAACCGATCAACCTCTTTCCTCTTCTGAGAAACCCTAGTAGCCGCCTCCTGATTTCTCTCCAATTCCAACCTAAAAATGGAATCAATCCATGATTCACTTACCTATTTTGTGATACTTTGCTATTGTATGCGTGTGATGCGAGACTAATATGCATAGTGTAACATGTGATATACCGTACATTTGAGGTGCATTAATGATCAAAATACACTTGTTATGTGCTTAATAGAGTTTATGTTATGTGTAGGTGAATTGGAGATGGAAACGGAGCTAAAGGGATGCAAATACGTCGGAAATACGCAAAAGGAGACACCCGGGCGATAGTCGGGCGTTTGCCCCCTAAAGCCTGACCCTACCTGGCGTTAGGGGCGCATTTACCCCATAAGGCCAGGCAGCCCCTAGCGTTAGGGGAGAGTTAGGGCCCAAACGCCAGGCCTGCCCTGGCCTTAGGGGTGCGTTAGAGCCCAAACGCCCGGGGTTCCCAGTTCGGCCAAATCCGAGTTTTGACGAGTTTAAGTGTTTCCCGGTTGAAATAGAAGTCTCCTACACGGTTAGGGTTCGCCCTAAACATATAAATAGACTCCTAAAACACAAATGGAGGGATTTTTTCGACGAAGAGGAAGGAGGAGATTCGGAAGGATTCAACAAGAAAACACCATAGAAGTGACAAACATTGATTTCTACATCTAGTATTCATTACTTTGTATTTCAATTATGCAATTTATTTTAGTTTTGATTCTCAATAACATGAGTAGCTAAATTCTTTAGTCTAGGGTTTTGGTAGAACCCGTTGGGG
>ML388631.1:0-14789 GCA_005239525.1 Nicotiana knightiana
AATCAATTGATTTATTAGGATTTTTATAGGACGATACGGCGAGTAAAAATCACATGCTCACAGTCTCTATCTATGATTATTGCTTTCATGTACTCAGTCCTGTTATAGTATATGTTTTATGCCTCAGTCTCGTAAGTTACTAGTTTATTCTATATTATCATTGGTTTGAATTGCCTATGTTAGAGCATTGTAAGTGAGACTGGAAGGTACTGACTGAGTAAGGCTTGGAGCCTGGTTTTGAGACAATTATGAGGTCGGATTGCACACCGCAGCGATCCTGAAATCATGCCTTCGTTGGCTTGATATAGCGCTTGGGCTGGAAGGAGCCCCTCCGGAGTCTATACATCCCCAATGAGCGCACAGATATTCTGGAGATGGATTTCTCCGTGGTTATTATGTTCCGGAGATGGATTTCTCCGTGGTTGTTATGTTCCGGAGATGGATTTCTCCGTGGTTATCATGTTCCGAAAATGGATTTCTCTGTGGGGGGTGGATTGCCCTTTTTCCTCAGTACTTGGTGACTGTGTCACTTGTGATCATGTAATATCCGGGATGGGCTTCCCTGGTCCTGAAGGCCGTATTCTAGTACCGAGTGAACCACCTTGTGAAAGCTTGATTAATGAGTACATATCATTCATGGTTCTATATGCATTCATGCTAGTATGCAGAGTTACAGACATATCTTGATACATCGTATTTATTTCCTGATATATTACTGTCATGTCCAAATTATATACTGTTGTTCGAATTATCGGAGGTTTATCCGTCACTACCTCTCAGCCCGTAGTTTGGTTTCGTTACTACTGAGTTGGTGTACTCACGTTACCCCCTGCACCTTGTGTGCAGATCTAGGTACAACAGGATTTAGCTCTGGTCAGTGAGTAGCAGCGGTTTCATCAGAGTTGACGAGGTAGCAGCTGGCGATTGTGATCTCCTCTTCTCTTATGATTTGTTTTGAAATCCGATCCCAAATTGAGGTTGAATTTCCCAAAGTCCCATCATCCCTAACTCTATCCAAATCCCCTAATTTCTACTTGTTTTCATGATTCTAGGCCTAGATTCTAGTGTTGATGAAGGAAAAATGGAAGAAATTGGAGTTGAACTCACTTACCCAAGTGGTTATGGGGGAAGAATGGTTTGGAACTCGGCTATGGGGTTTGGAGAAGAAGAAGAAGGTGAAAATTATGAAATTCCCGTATGGAATTCTGTTTTTGGACTATTTAAATAAACTAGGCGATTTTCTTCACTGCGTTCGCGGGCCCCAGGCCACGTTTGCAGAGGCTTAACTTACCAGACCTGTGCGTTCGCGGTTGTGGAGCCTCGTTCGCACAGGGTTATTAATACCCAGCCCCCAAGTATCCCCCTAAGCCTATGCGTTCGCCCCAAGCCCCCCGCGTTCGCACAGTGTAACCTCGGCTACCCCTACGCGTTCGCACTGCTTTGCCTAAAACACCCTCCGCGTTCGCATCCTAAGTGGTGCGTTCGCACATAATTTTTACCCAGATTCCTCAGACCCCACATTTACTCTATGCGTTCGCACCCCCTTGAGTGCGTTCACATAGAGTTAAGTACCTGGACACCAGAAAATGAACAAAACACCAGATTTTTGACCCTTTACACACCCCGTTAGCTACCCGAAACTCACCCGAATCATGACTCCCAAATCATCCCACGGACTTATTCAAGCATTTAAATCACCAAAATATCATCAAAAACAAGGAATTAAACCTCAAATCTCCTAGAATTTTCTCAAAACTTCGTAAGGCTTAATTATTCCGATTTTCATCCGAAACTCGTCATTTCAAGTCCGTTTTACACAAAATTTCACAGATAACTCACATAACATATATTCAACCTGTTCCAGGCTCCGGAACCATAATACGGGCCCGACAACACAGTTTTCACATTAATTATCATTTTCAAAAGTCTTTATTATTTCCAGAAAATAATTTTCTTTAAAAATTTATTTCTCGGGCTTAGGACCTCGGAATTCGATTTCGGACATATGCCCAAGTCCCATATTTTTCTAGGGACCCTCTGAGACCGTCAAATCACGGGTCTGGGTCCGTTTACCAAAAATATTGACCAAACTCAACTTTATTCCATTAATTATCATAAATTCAACAGTTTAACACATTTTCACATAAAAGCTTTCCGGCTACGCGTCCAGGATATGCACGCATATCGAGGTGAGATTAACGGAGGCTTTCGGGGCCTCGGAACACAGTTTCTGCTAAATTACACAAGATGACCTTTTGGGTCATCACATTTAGGTGGGCTAATTGAGTTTGGGCTACTACTTGGACTGATTTTGAATCACAGATGGGTTGTGTATTTGGTAAGTTGGCCGAATGAAAGATCTAAAATGGCCCTTAAATTACTTTCTTCCTACTATTTCCTTGGGCTCCTAAATTAGAATTAATTAGCTTTTCAAATGTATTATATAATATTAAGTAGTTAATAATAATAATAATAATAATAATAATAATAATAATAATAATAATAATAATAATAATAATAATAATAATAATTATTATTATTATTATAACAATAATAATAATATTCAATGCTAATAATAATAATAAAGGTTATAACAATACTAAAATAATGATACCAAATATGTCTATTTCGGGATAACAATGTATAATAATTATTCTTACGATATTAGTAATATTAGAAGCTGCAACAAATAGTTTGGAAGAAAGGAGGGACAAAATTGGATGTCAACAGATTAAATACCTTGTTGTTCTTATGTATTGAATGATTTTTATATATTTATGAAATAAGTTATTGTTACTTTAATTATTCTTGTTCTTTAATGTTTAAAAAGGGATTAGCTAACCCTAAGACTCGCCCATTAACTCCGAATTAATTTTGAAAAAGATAATTTGAGGTTGGGAAAGATTAATTAACAAGAACTTGAGGCTTTAACCCTCATTTTATAGATTCTACATATAGATAGGATTGAACTACTTGTAGCCATATCGGGGTGTGCTTAATCTCTTAATTGGGTTAGGAATAATTCAATTAGGAAGTCTTATTAGCCTTTGGAAAAATCTAATTTAGAATTATTATCCGTGGCTAATTAACATAAACTCGCTCGTATTTGTAAAATCGTGAAATACATTGGATCGTTACTTGAGCGTAATACCCGATGCATTCATTCTTGTTTCCATTGATCATTTTACTTGCTTTCTAGGTTAGTTTATATTTTCGCATTTACTTATAAACATTCTCAAAACCAAAATCTATTTGTTTGGCATTGCGCGATAAGTGATAATTCTCTTACATCCCTAATCGCCTACATATTATTCTCTGTGGGATTCGACCCCAACCTAGTTGGGTTATTATATTTGACAATCGACCGCTTACACTGTTTTAAGGTGTAATTTGAGCGTATCACTGGTCTACATTCATCATAGACTTGCCACCACTGATATGCTGCTCCTGACAGCTGAAATGTAGTAACGGTAACTCCGCTCACTTCCACAATACTCATGGTGCGGAGAATACAGTGACACTTTTCTAGAAATCCCTGAGCATCCTCTGTAGTTGTGCCACTAAAAGTATGTGGGTCATACCTCTTAAACCTCTCAAGTCTCTTTTGCTCTTCTCCTGATGCATCTGGCCCTACCTCAGGCTGAACTAGATTAACAGGTTGTACCGGTACTACACTCGGAACCTGACCAATGTGAACTCGCTGCTTTGGAGTACGGGCGGTAGGATCCTGAGTTACTCCCCCAATTTGTGAAATATTTGGTGTAATAGAGATCAATCTCGCCCGAGTTAATGTAACAAACATGTTTAGAAACTGGGCCAAAGTTTCCCGAAGTCCGGGGGTAACAACAGGTGCTCCTGGTACATGTCCCCGAGCTAAAGCTACCGGCGGCTCCTCAGTTGTTTTGACAGGTGCTCTAGCTACGACACGTGCCCTTCCTCGGCCTCTACCTTGGCCCCGATCATTTGCGGCCCTAGCAGTATGTACGGGTGCCTGCTCAGCTAACCCGGTAGCACGTGTTCTCACCATCTGTGAGAGAATAGAGATACAAAGGCTCAAATTCCACAATCAACAAATCCGTACGACAAGAATGAAAGAAGTGGAAATTTCCTAACAGTTCTGTAGCCTCTCAAAGATAAGTACAGACATCTCTGTACCGATCCACAAGACTCTACTAGACTCGTTCATGACTCGTGGAAACTATGAACCTAGAGCTCTGATACCAAGTTGTCATGACCCAAAATCCCACCTCAAGTGTCGTGATGGAACATAGTCTCTATGACTAAGTAAGCCGATTATAATAATAATTCAAGCCATTTTTTAAAATAGAATCTAATACAAGTGCCAAAACCAAATAGCGGAAATATTCAAACAACCTCCCAAGACTGGTAATATTGAGTCACGAACTCTAGCTGAATACATGAAATGATCTCAAGGATCGAATACTCAATACTGTTGAAATAATAATTAACAGTACAATAAAATAGAAAGACTGCAAGAGATTGTGACGACTAAGCAACTCTACCTTGAATCCTTGCGATCACACCCTAACTCTGTTCGAGCCCGATATCTTCAATATCTTTCAAATATAATTCTTACAAATAAATATCTTTCGAATACAATTCTTTCAAATCAATATCTTTCGAATATAGTTTTTTCAAATAATATTTTGAATATAATTCTTTCATATAAAAGTCATCTTGTAACACCTCATTTCATAATAAAAAATACGGGTCTCGGCCCACTTTCATATTTTCACTGCACCTCGTGTCAATATCTCTATCACAACCACATGCACAACTCACTTGCCAATATCATCATCATCATTTACTCACGGCACCTCGTGCCCACGTTTCATATCACAACTGCACGGACAATTAGCGTGCCAATATCATTTTTATTATATAACCACGGCACCTCGTGCCCAAATCATAATCCTCCCAACAATATCCACATGCTAATAACTTCAACATATATCTGACTATTATCAAATTTACTAGATTTATAAGATAAATTGCACAATATATAAAAGAAATCACAAGAAAATCGCAACATCACATTAAAATTTTCACAACAATATCCCTTCATCATAACATTACAATTACCAACAAAATAACCCCACACCATCACATATCATCTCTGACAATAGCCACCCTTATCTCTCTTATAGCCACCCTTATCACTCCTATTATAGCCCCCCTTATCGTTCCCTATAATACCCTCCCTTATCACTCCTTACTATAGCCACCCTTATCGCTCCGTATAATAGCCACCCTTATCACTCCGCCCAGATAGTAGCCCAACAACATAACCACAGTGAAATGTCACCCTTATACCCATATAATATCAACAGTGAAATGCCATCCTTATACGCTCACATAACAGTAACCCAAATCACACAGAGACTAATCATAACAACACCACACAATCACTTCATATCATAATTTTCCCATAGGCCACAACCAAATTTCAAAGATACAAAAAAATCAATTAATTTCACAACAAATAGCTCAAGGCCCCACACACCGTGTATAAAACCTCAAAACAACAATAAAGACGGGAAAATAACTCAGCATAGGACAACACTTTCTTTAACCCAAATTTTCGATAAATATATTAATACCTTAATTTAGACTTATTTAATTAATTATTTGCAAATGAAAAACCCATAATATAACTATTTCCACGAAATATCAATTCAACAAACACACATAATTTACATAAAAATTCAAGTAGCAATCACACCAATTTATCGACAAATCAAGATTGAGGCACGGCAAATAGAGGATTTAATAAATGCCAACATTTATTCAATTTAATACATAAAAATACTTAAGAATTTAAACCAATAAATTTGTACATATAAGCGCAAGTACGTACTCGTCACCTCGCGTACACAGCTTTCACGTTACACAAAATGGCACATACGACTTAATGCCTAAGGGGTATTTCCTTCACTCAAGGTTAGGCAAGATACTTACTTTTTTTGAAGTTAGACCGATATTCCAAAATCGCCTTCTTGCTTGAATTGGTCTCCGGACAACTCAAACCTATTCTGATTAATTGTGTAACTTCATTAAAATTTATCGGAAACAATTCTAGATAATAAAATGTCGGCTTAAATTTTTATTCTAAAAAGTCAACCAAAAATCAATGCGGGACCCGCCTCTCGGAACGCGATATAATTTTTACGAAATTTGAACACTCATTCCGATATGAGTTCAACCGTATAAATTTTATCAAATTTCGATAATAACTCGACCTCCAAATCTTAAATTTTTATTTTTGGAAGATTTTGCAAAAATCTTGTTTTCTTCCATTTAAATCTGAATTAAATGATCAATATAACCATGGATTTATGGAATATAAATAATTTCGAATATAGGACACTTGCTCGAGTTGAAATCGTGAAGAAATCCTCAAAATCGAACTCTAAAATTCCAAAACGAAAATGAAGTAACGACTGATTTTCGATGCTTTAAGTTTCTGCCCGGGATTGCTTCTTCGAGGATTTCATCGCGCCTGCGGATTCGCTACTGCGATACAAAGCCCGCTTCTGTGGGGAGCACTGCCCAGGTGAAGGATCGCACCTGCGGAGGAATTATTTGCTTCTGCACAATCGCTTGTGCGATTGAAGATGCGGTCCTGCGAGCTGTTTCGCTTACGAATCTTTATTCTGTAACCTCTTTACTTTGGTTCATGTTTGTTTAGCAATAATATTAATTATTTAGGATCAGCCTTATTCCACTTTTTAAATTCGGGAAATATTTTATAGTATCATCGTCCTCTACAAAAATCAATCTCCCATGAGTTCAAACAAAATGTGTATTAAATCAATTTTGATATCACCTTTTTAAGCAACTCTTTTGATTGTATGCGTAATCATTTTAGTACACAAGAAAACTGGACCACCATAGAAAATACATGTATCATTTATTTTTATTTTTAAAATATTATTTTACAACATGACATGTTTATAATTAAGATAGTGATCTAAATTCATATTGTTAATTCCTAAAGAATTCATGGCACTTGCATGAAACATTCATTTACATTATTAAGGATTACAGGGGGAAAAGAAGAATGTTGTAAAATTTTTTAACGTTGATGCAATTTCTTTTTAGAAGATAGGTAAAGAAAGTAAGCTATAGAAGTCATAAAAAGTTAGCGAAAGCATATACAATACCTACCAAGTATGTTTAATAATTACTAGGTTGCGCTGCCGCAGGTGCGCAGAAATGTCCGCTGCTGCGAGTGTGAAAAAGTAAAGTTGATTTTCTAGAAGAGTAAAAATTATAATTTGAAGAAGTTTCTATAAAAAGTTATGGAGTAATATCTTTGATATTTGTTGTACTTAAGAAATATCTAGATATTCTAGAGTCTTGGATATTTAAGGAAGATATTAGTAGAAAATGATAAAATTGTCTAGATTATTTTTGTCTAGAATCATTCATAAGCAATTATAAATAGGTGATGTCTTGTTCATTTGTAAGAAGCCAAAATCAAGAAAGCCTTCCTTCCTAAACAAGTTCTCCGATCTAAAATCTCTCTTCTCTTTTCAAGCTTCCTCTTCTTTAGTTGAATACTCCAATCTTAGTTAACGATCTTGGGCTAGCAGAAGGTCTCCAAATAATACTTTTCTTCTGCTATTCTTCACATGGTATCAGAGCCATTGGCCGACTTCTGGATTTCAAGGTCGTGTTAGTGGTTGATTTAATTGGTTTCTCTATATGGATTTGGGTGGTCGTGCTAATGGACTGGGGATGGAGTTATTGAACCCGTCTAACTATAAGGTATGGAAGACTTGAATGGAGTCATACCTTGTTGGTAAAGATTTGTGGGAAGTTATCAATGGGAGTAACACAAGTCCTCCTGCTGACGCACAGGAAAATAGCAATGCGCGTAATAAGTGGAAGCATATTAATTCTAAGGCGGAGTTTATCCTAAAGAGGTCTATCTCTCCTAATTTATTTGATCATATTATAAGGTGTAAATCAGCTCATGAAATATGAAGGACATTCAATCGGTTGTTCAACAAGAAGGATGAAGCTCGGCTATAGAATTTGGAGAATGAGTTAGCTAACACTACTCAAGGTAATCTCTCTATCGTCAAGTATTTTTTGAAGGTTAAACGTCTGTGTTTCGAAATTTCTCTATTGAATCCGGATGAGGCTATCTCTGAAGCACGAATAAGAAGAATCATTATTCGTGGTTTAAAGCCAGAATATATTTCCTTTGTTACATCGATTCAAGGATGGGTTCAACAACCATCTTTGGAAGAATTTTAGAATTTGCTGTCGTCACAAGAGATACTATCCAAATAGATGGCTAGTATATCTATTAAAGAAGGAGAAGGAAATTCCCTTGTCTCCAATAAGAGGAACTTTAAAGGGAAATCAAGAGATAGCATGCACTTTCGGTCCTCAGGTGGTTCAAGATCGCCAAGAAAGAAGGGGGAGTCTTCTAGTAACAGTAAAAAGCTTTTAAAATGCTACCGTTGTGACAAAGTCGGGCACATAAAAAGATATTGTCGAGCCAAAAAGAGCAATATGGATCAAACCAAGAAAGCTGCTGAAGAAGAAGAAGAAGAAGGCTGGGGAAAGTGCTTCACAGTGGAGACTCGAGCAATAAATGCCATGGATTCTATAAATTTTGAAAGAGAATGGATTGTGGATTCAGGATGTGGGCACCATATTACTGGAGATCAATCCAAATTCTCCACCTTTCGCGGATACAACGGACATGATATTATTGTTACAGAAGATAATACAATCCATAATGTGGAGAAGGAAGGCACTGTTGTGATCAATGAAAAGCAAAAATAAACTATTACCCTCAAGGTTCTCAAGGCAGATATCATTCATTCAGGTAAGGGAGTTAACAATTTATATGTCTTATCAGCCTCTAATTCATATATTAAGAAGATGAGTAGCAATGATAACACACATCTTTGGCATGCTAGACTTGTACATCTTAACATGGATGTCACAACCCAAGTTACCCCTCCGTGAACTGTCGTGACGGCACCTAGTCTCTACGACTAGGCAAGCCTAATAATTGCGTAAATGAAAGGAAAACATAAAAGATAACAACTAACAGATATTTTTAATAAGAAGAAAAGGTGCCACTCGACATTTACAATAATCACTCTCTCAAAACCCAGAATATCGTAAGTCACAAACTATAGAAAGAAAACAGTAATTCTATAATCTAGAGTCTAACAAACGGAAAAACAAAAAGTGTTGACATGGGGAAGAGTAGATAGGGACTCTGAGGTCTGCGGCCGCGACAGATATACCTTGAAGTCTCTACAGCTGGCTCGCCTTACTGATAATGCGACTGATAAGCTGTACCGGGATCTGCACACGGAAAATATGTGCAGGGAAGGGCATGAGTATACCACAACGGTACTTAGTAAGTGACAAGCTTAACCTCGGTCGAGTAGTGACGAGATCAGGTCAGGGCCCTACTGGTATATATATCATAAAATATAAAAATATAACAAAATGAATTTAGGGCAATAAAAATAAATAATGAAATTTAACAAGAATGTAAGCATAGAATAACAACAACTCAGAACACAGAGATAACAACAGGGGATTTCCTAGGATAGCGTCCCGTAGTCCCAAACGTAAATGTGCAGGGGAGATCTCCTGGAATACCTTTCCGTAGTCCCAAAGTAAATATGCAGTGCTGGGGGGATCTCCCGAAATATCGTTCCGTAGTCCCAAAGTAAATATGCAGGGGGATCTCCCGGAATACCATTCCGTAGTCCCAAAGTAAATATGCAGTGCAGGGGAGGGGGTATCCTGGAATACCGTTCCGTAGTCCCAAAGTAAATATGCAGCTCAAACAGTAGAACAAAAACTACAACACGAAATCCTACAATTTAGACTAAGTACAAGTCAAGGAAAAACAGGAATTTCACTAAATATGTTGCACAGAACTCAGATAAGCAATTAAGACAGGTAGACCTGCTGTTCTAAACTAACAGGAAAATTACATATGCTAGTGTAGCTCAGAAAAACATGGAAACAAGTATTTTACTTAATGAAAATGGAGTTTTGCAACAAATAGCCCGTTTACGCACGCGTCACCTCACGTACAGGGTGCTCATATATCAAAAATAGTACCAAATCCTACGGGGAGTTCCCCCACACAATGTTAGGCAAGCCACTTACCTCGAATCAAGATCAATCAATCAGTCACAATGCTCTTTACACGAATATACGGCTCCAGATGAGCCAAATCTTGCCAATTACTTAACGTAAATATAGTTACAATAAACTAACCTAGCTAATGAAATCAAAGCTAAAGCAAGAAATTGGAAAATCGCTCAAAAAGCCTCCCCGTGCTCACGTCTCGGAATCGGGTAAATGTCACAAAATATGAACACTCATTCACGCATGAGTCTAACCATACTAAATTTACTCAAATTCGATACCAAAATCTCGATCAAAACCCCAAAATTCGGCCTAAATTATTTCTCAAATTTTCCCCAATTTTCCAACTCAAATCTTTAATTTAATGAAGAAAACAACTATGGATTAATGGAATACAACCAAAAACGAGTTAGGAATCATTACCCAATAACTTCCTATGAAAATCATTCAAAGAATCGCCAAAATCCGAGCTCTTAAGTCCAAAAATGAAGAATGAATTCAAACCCTCGATTTTGCCCTTTGTCTGCCAGATAAACCGCTTCTGCAAACCCTCAACCGCACCTGCCGGAAAACCATCGCAGGTGTGAAAGTCACTTATCAGATCTGGGTCCGCATCTGCGGAAAAGGGGCCGCACCTGCGTGTGCGCGCCTGCGAAAAACTGGCCGTTCCTGCGGTCCTTCGCCGCATTTGCGATTCCTTAGACGCATCTGCATCCATCACGATGCGGTACTTCCCTCGCACCTGCGTTCTCTGGCCAAGTCACCAAACTCCGCATCTGCGCCCATTTCTCCGCATGTGCTCTCCCCACCGCAGGTGCGAAAACACCAAAAGTCTGATCACTTCAGCAACAACACAACTTCAATATTTGATCCGTCGAGCATCCGAAACTCACTCGAGGCCCCCTGGACCTCAAAAAAATATACCAACCAATCCTAAAACACCATACGAACTTAGTCGGGTTCTCAAATCACATCAAACAATGCTAAATTCATGAATCATCCTCCAATTCAAACTTAAAGAACTTGAAACTTTCTAATTTCTACAACTGATGCCGAAACCAATCAAACCACATCCGATTGACTCCAAATTTTGCACATAAGTCATATTCAACATTGAGGACCTACTCCAGCTTCCGAAATCAGATTCCAACCCGGATATCGAAAATTCCACTATTGGCCCAAATCCCAAAAATTCGACTTCCGCCATTTCAAGCCTTAATAAGCTACGGACCTCCAAAACACAATCCACACACGCCCCTAAGACTAAAATCACTCAACGAAGATAACGGAATCAAAGAAACTCCATTTCAGAGCCGTCTTCATACAGTTCTGACAACGGTCCAAATTCTAAGACTTAAGCCTCCGTTTTAGGGACTAAGGGTCCCAAAACCAAAACGAAACCTCCCGCCAAGTCACAATAGCAGAAATAGATACGGGTAAGCAGTTAATAGGGGATCGGGGCTATAACTCTCAAAACGACCGGCCGGGTCATTACAATGGATAAATTAAATACCATGGTAAAATTAATCTAGTAAAAGGATTTCCTAACTTAAAATATTTTGGTGGAGGAGAGGTTTGTGAAGGATTTCAATATGGAAAGTCACATCGTCTTCAATTTGGAAGATCCTTGTCAAGGTGCAATGCCCCACTAGAACTTCTTCACAGTGACTTGATGGGGTCAATGAGAACTCCTCCATTCTCAGGATATTCTTATATCCTAATCTTTATTGATGATTTTAGTAGATTCACTTGGGTTTATTTTGTGAAGCACAAGTTAGAAGTTTTCAGTAAGTTTGTGGAGTTCAAAGAAACAGTTGAAGGTGAACTCGATTCCAAAATAAGGCGGCTGTGAACTGATAATGGCGGTAAGTTCACTTCATATGGGTTTCTTTCCTTTTATCGTCAGCATGACATTAAAAGAGATCTGGCATGCAATGATACACCACAACAAAAGAGTGTCGGAAAGGAAGATCCGACACTTAACTGAGACATGTAAGAGTTGGCTTCATGCCAAGAATTTACCTAGAGCCTTGTGGACTGAAGGCATGAAATGTGCAGTGTATGTGATTAACAGGATGCCGCTTTCTCCAAACAATATGAAGTCTCCCTATGAATTAATGTTTGGAGAAAAGCCTAGCGTTAAACCTCTCAGGTTTTTGGCTCTATTTGTTATGTTCACATGCCGGATTTTCAACGGAGCAAGTTGGATACCAAGGCAAGGAAATGCATATTTCTCGGATATGATGAAAGAAAAAAAGGGATGGAAGTGCATAGATCCTAAAACTCATCTCTTTGTTGTCTTAAGAGATATCATATTCGACAAAGTTTCTTTGTATTATATAGTTGCATTGAATGGAGCGAGTTCAAAAACCTTAAATAATGGAGATCCAAGCTTGCCCATTGCAGGTGCTTTTCTAGATAATACAATTGCAGAGGAGTTAAGAGAAAGGGGGAGTCCTGGACCTCAACAACATGAAACTCAGCAAGAAGACAATTCAAGTGGTTCGGGAAGGCCAAAAAGAACTATTATCAAGCCGGCTCGCTTCAAAGATGAAAATTTTGTTAGTACATATTCATGTTTCTTTGCATGACCAATTGAAGAACCTCCAGTCTTTGGGGAAGCAAGACGAGCCAGAAAAATAGTGTTGATATCTTCACCAAGACACATCCTAAAGCATCGGTTGAGTTCTTCCGCGACAAGCTTGGGATAGCTTCCAAAAAATCACTTTAAGAGGGAGTGTGAAAAAGTAAAGTTAATTTTTTGGAAGAGTAAAAATTTTAATTAGAAGAAGTTTCTAGAAAGTAGTGGAGTAATATCATTAATATTTGTTGTACCTAAGAAATATCTAGATATTCTAGAGTCTTGGATATTTAAGGAAGATATTAGTAGAAGATGATAGAATTGTCTAGATTATTTTCGTATCTAGAGACTAGAATCATCCATAAGCAAGTATAAATAGGGGGTATCTTGTTCATTTGTAAGAAGCCAAAATCAAGAAAGCCTTTTTTCTAAACAAGTTCTCCTATCTAAAATCTCTCTTCTCTTTTCAAGCTTCCTCTTCTTTAGTTGAATCCTTCAATCTTAGTTAACAATCTTGGCCTAGCAGAAGGTCTCCAAATAATACTTTTCTTCAGCTATTCTTCACAGCGAGCTCATGCCAGCCTTTGCCTTGATCGCGTGTGCTATTGTTTTATTGCTTCTGCGAGGTTTCTGCTGCGATCAGGTTTACGCAGAAGCGAAAAAACCAGCTGCTGCCCAGACACAACAGCAAATTCCAGCAGCATCTATGTCCAAAAATCATCTCTGTCAACCTTCCGAAATCCACCTGAGGCCATCGAGACTTTAACCAAATATACCAACATGTCCCAAAATACAATACGAACTTAGTCGAGACCTCAAACCAATTCAAACAACATCAAAACTACGAACACGCATCGAATCGAATTATGAGTTTTCAAATCTTCCAAGTTCTATATTTTGCGCCGAAACATATCAAATCAATCCGGAATAACTTCAAATTTTGTGTGCGAGTCATAAACGATACAATGGAGTTATTCCAATTTTCGGAATCGAAATCCGATCTCGTTATCAAAATTTTATCCTTCGGTCAAACTTTTCAAAAATCTTCTATTTTTCAACTTTCGCCAAAATGCGTCAAATTGTCTTACGGACTTCCAGATCCAAATCCGAACATACGCCTGATGCGAGGCTACAATGCATATTAATATGTAATATACCGTACATTTGAGGTGCATTAATGATAAAAATACACTTGTATGTGCTTAATAGAGTTTATTTTATGTGTAGGTGAATTGGAGATGGAAACGGAGCTAAAGGGATGCAAATACGTCGAAAATACGCAAAAGGAGACACTCGGGCGATAGTCGGGCGTTTGCCCCCTAAAGCCTGACCCTACCTGGCGTTAGGGGGGCGTTTACCCTATAAGGCCAGGCAGCCCCTAGCGTTAGGGCCCAAACGCCAGGCCTGCCCTGGCCTTAGGGGTGCATTAGAACCCAAACGCCCGGGGTTCCCAGTTCGGTCAAATCTGAGTTTTGACGAGTTTAAGTGTTTTCCAGTTGAAATAGAAGTCTCCTACACGGTTAGGGTTCGCCCTAAACATATAAATAGACACCAAACAACAAAACTTAAGGGATTCGAAGACGACGGAGGCGATCAAGAAGGATTCAACAAGAAAACACCATAGAAGTGACAAACATTGATTTCTACATCTAGTATTCATTACTTTGTATTTCAATTATGAAATTTATTTTAGTTTTGATTCTCAATGACATGAGTAGATAAATTCTTTAGTCTAGGGTTTTGGTAGAACCCGTTGGGGATGAATTCATTGTGATATTAATATATTTTGGTTGATTAATCTCTTTTTGTTCAACTACGTTCTT
Organism: Nicotiana knightiana; assembly: GCA_005239525.1. Classification (NCBI taxonomy): domain Eukaryota; kingdom Viridiplantae; phylum Streptophyta; class Magnoliopsida; order Solanales; family Solanaceae; genus Nicotiana; species Nicotiana knightiana. The sequence continues at coordinate 14,566 of ML388631.1, forward strand.
ATTGTAGTTGATTGAAAGGGCCCTTGATTAACTATTCCTATTTATTATGTATCTACTTGAGAGAGAGTGCATATTTAGGTAGTTTCTTGAACAACACCACTCCCGGAGTATAGACGAAAGTCATAACCGAGGGTTTAGAGGTTAGATTAGAGATAACGATACCTCAGGTGCAATCTAAAGTGAACTGTATTGCGATCTAGCTAGCGTAACTTGAGAGAGTGCGT